>JASKDV010104211.1:0-14620 GCA_032466395.1 Aegires albopunctatus | reverse complement strand
GGAGGAAATGGAGAGCTTTTGTTGGTGGCCTATACTCCGATGTGGGGTGAAAAAGGCTGATGATGATGATGATGATACAATAACAATAATAGCTAGTACATGTATTTTGAGATTTTGCATCACAGGTTGGGCTGCTAATGCGGGAGTTCTCGATAAAGAAAAGATCAATAAAATCATTAGAAAAGCTGAAAGAATTACAAATTCCAAAATTTTAACAATTGATAAAACCTACAAAACTGAATGTCTACGAAAAATCATCAAAATCATTTTATACCCCCTACACCCTCTTTTTTGTCAAATAATAGTGCCCGGATAAAGAAGAAATCACTATAAAATGTCTTTTATGCCATCTTCCATACGCACGGTCTCTCTGACATAATTTAATACATGTAATAGATTCATCCAACTGCATGATTACATATTGATAATTATATATGCATGTATATTATGTGCTCTTTTTAAAATTTATGTATATTAAGTTGTTGTTGTTGTTGATGATGAAGCCAAAATAATGAGCCCATGTGGACAATAAAGTTTCTATCTTATCTTATCTTATCAGTGGGTGGTCGAAGGGTAGCTTTTAATTTAATAAAGTTAATAACTTACAATATTATTTATGAAAATCACAATACTAATGAGGGACTTTGGGGGAAAAAGTCTCAACAAGCTTTGCTTTTAAGAATTAACAGAGACAACACTTTAGAAATTTCAATCTAGAATTATGATTTTTCACAAACAGGGGTGACACATTCTTGGCGTCGCTTAAGGACTTTACTTGAAATAAAAAATTAAAACCGCTATCATCATCACAATCAACATTGTTATGCTAATGTTATCTATATTAATAAAAGCGTATGGTGGCGACATAAGGTTGCACATGTCATCAATCTCCTACAAAACCACTGAATGGGAAGCTTTGGGATTTTCACATTTTTAACTGTCATTATATCTCCCAAATATGGTCGAATGAAATCTTTATAAAAATTATGATGTAAAAAGATATTTTTTGAAGACATTTACTGCTTCTGACCGTCTTATGACAGATCATACGTTCCAATTTACGGCAGTTCATAGCTCATGTAGTTCCGTGCAATGGTTAGACAATTAAAACCCATTCAAAGTTCCACATATATTAATAGATTTTCAAGTTCTTTTCATTGATTTGATAATAAGAATGTAGACACTTTTTCATAACCAAGTCCTTAACCGAATCATTCGAAGAGTAATGAATAATAAATTAATAATAAACATAAAGCAAAAACTAGATCTAGATTTGATTTTGATCTAGATCTAGATTTACACAAAGACATAATACAGAGCTTGATAAATAAATCATAATCCACAACAACAACAAAATAAAAAAATAATTACAATCAACAAAAGGAAGCCTGGTTGCAAGTCAAGACTAGATTTAGATCTTTTAATTAAGTTGTCACCACAGTCTACATTATGTACAAAAGATAATAAAAGTAAATTACATTATCGAGAAAGTATTAACTTATATATTTCTTATTGTTTGCACCAGATCTAGCAGGGTTTCCTGGGCGTTCGCCTGCGAACCGAAGGTCGGGGGTTCGTCTTCCGTTGGTGATGATTTTTTTAGTAACTGTTGTGTTTTTTTTAAAACCAATTTCTCAATTACATGTATGCCTATTCATCATACTGCTCTCTTTCCCTTCTTTACCTTCCGATAACTTCTGATAGATCTTTTATCAAATTTTAATGAATATACGTTCATGCAATGGAAGTTCAGCTGGTAAGCTTTTATACTCACCAACCTAATATATTTTTTCAAACAACATCTCTCTGGGTATAAAGTATATATCGTAAGTCTTGGGTGCGATACATCCAAATGATAACCATGGCATAAGCATAATAGATCTATAGCGGTGTATTATTGTACCCTTGTCTTCTACTTTTATGTCAACAGTTCACTTACCAATTTTACTATACATTTAGAGTTAAAAGCGAATTTATCAAACGTTTTTTCTTGATGAAAAACAATTATCTGTGTTTATATTTATTGGTACATATCATCATATTATGCAGAAAGACATGATGACTGTTTCTTGTATTGTCTTGGGCTTTGGTGGAATATTATTTGGGTAGAGAGCGTGGGGGTAAGGGAGGGTGGGGTGGTTTTGGTTATACAATTCAGTAGTTATTTAAACTTAATCCCACTTTTTTCTCTGATACCTTTGGATCCTAACAAGGTGAATGAAGACCCACATCTTTTGTCAATGATTATTGAAGATTAGGATGAGAATGATTGATGGCAATGATTACAAATTCTCAAACCAATTAACATTCATTATTATGATGCATATCTCATGGTTAACAAATAACTTTGTTACCCCTAACTTGTAGGAAAGATTTTGGGGCCTGGAGGCCTAAAGGCTACTTAGAATTTACTCTTTCGCATTCATTAGTTTATTGTTCTTTCCACTGCACATTGATTGTGTTCCTATGGCCATCAGCCTAGATGACACGAGTCACCTAGTGATGACCCTAGTGTTATCCTTTCATACAACTCTTCAAATGAAGTCTGTGAAAAATTCCTATAATCAAATGCTCACTCACAAAAATTCTGTAATTTAATAACTGACTATCAGTGAAAATGAACAAAACTCTGTTACTGTGATCAGAACATGATTGAAAGGGTTAACAATAAAATCAAAATATCCTGTAAGTTCAATTGTACCAAGCCATCTAGAGCCACCATAAAGCATATTAGAATGCATTAGGCTGTTTTATACAATTAAGAATTAGAAGTTGTCATGTGTATGATATAACATATGTGTGGGTACACAGGAAAACCCTTCACATCCACCTAAAGATGAAAATATAGATAATGATTGACATTTTGCATATTATTTGAGCTGACTATCTTCACTGGTTTAAAAATCATTTGGAATTTGAGTGTGCCTAGGTTGCAAATTTTTATTTATAGAGAAAACTGAGTTAAAAGTTGGAAAACAACAATACAACGAGATAGATTGCCTTACATAAACACAAAATTAAACCACCCACAAAATATGTTTTTATGGCTGGCCGTGGCCTTAAGACTAGCTGCTACCATTAGCTGTTGGTCTTTTTGTGCTGCTTTTCTTTTAGTAGACAATAAGTTTGGGTGGTATATTTCAATTATGACAATCTTTAAAGTAAGGTGTTCCAGTAGCATAGAATGTTAAAGTAAATAAATAAGATTGTGAGTAGAATTAATAATAGATATTTATTATAAAAACAAGCAAATTTGTATGCACAAAACATCATTCAATAAAATTAAGTTAAATTTATTTGCAAGTAATCATATCTATTTATTGTCATAATGTAATGTATTGTGTGTCATAAATGTCTTTATAAAATATGAAAACAAATGTCTTGATATATTAATGAACTATTTCATTACACATTGTTGCCTTTTAAAGAATTAAATACAATGCAGTAAGTTAGCTGATTGTCCGATTTTCATATCACAATCACATGATTACTTAAGTTTAGCAAAATATTAGCTATTTTCTCAAAGCTGTGACTAAAACTGCATTGTTTAAATATCAACATCAACATCAAAATCATCTGAATAGAAACTGACATCAAAATCTTCCATTTGAATCAATAAGTTGTCATCTGTATCAGTCTGTGGATTTCTTACATTATCTGATTTATTTTCCCCCAAATCATCTTCAGATCCATCACTATCACTGACAACTTCTTCTTCAAACAAAACATCTTCATAATCCTCATCAGCATCCTGGGATATTTTTTCCTCTTCATTTAAACCAGAGCTCATTTTCCTTATTTTAGAAATTTTTCCTCCTGAAGTAGTTTTCTTTATTCTATTTTCTTCATCGTTTTTTCTCTGAGCAATCTTTTTCTCATAAACCATTTGCTTTTCTATGACTTCAACAAGATGATTCATTCCAAGTAATTTAGCCTTTTCAACTAGTGACGGATTTTGCTCCTCCTGATTCTCTTCTGCAGCAGGAGTGACACTCACATTGATCTGTTTAATAAAAACATGATAAGGATTTTTTTTTAAATAAAAAATATTTGAATTGACAAACATACTCATCATATATAATATACTTGCATAACTTTAGCAAAATTAAATACTGAAGCTTATTCACATCATAATCGTATTTATAAACATATACATTGATTTTCCCATTTTCAAATTGAGGTGTATTTTCAATTGAACTTTACTTTCAATTGAAATTGTACACATAATTAAGTTCATTGACCTTTCGTTTCATAATCATTTTTTATAAGATGTCTTCTCATTTTTAATCAAATAGCTCAAGTAACATATAATCATGGGAGGAAAAAAAACCAACAACAACATGGCACAAACCTTATCTACTCTCTTTAAGTTTGTACCAAGTTTAACCAAGCAGACTGCAATGTCTTCTTTTCCACAATCTATTGCAACTTGCAAGAGATCTTTGTATTGTGGCATTAAAGGTTTCAGCTGTGTGCACACACAAAAAAAAAAGAAAGATAATGAAGACATACATGTAGTTAAATCAGGATTAATCAGTTGAATTGTGGCTAATTGCCTTAATACTTTTCATTTACCATTAACGGCATCTGCATCTTTTGTGATGCTCCGTTCTTATTGAATCTTTAATTTAATGTACATTCTAGGCCATATGCATATTATATGAATAATAATAATAATAATGATGATGATAATGGAAAGCATTTGTAAAGCGCATATCAAATCAAATAATCAAATATTTCTCTATGCGTTTGAATTGTGGGAGCGGCCGTTAAGCGCTAAACCACAAATCTGTCCCGCTGATATTAGCCTCCAATGCTATCTTTCGTCAGAACAGTGAGGCAGGGGCATATTTTCCTAATAGGTAATATATTAATGATAGAGAGACATTAAATAGAGACTCCAGTTGGATCATTATGACATAGTTTTGCTATTGGCTGGATGCACTTTCTTTCAACACTAGTACTACAATACGGATGCCATGTCTTTTTTATAATGAGCATTGTTTGGAAGATAAACTAATATTATATAAAATATCTCTTTGACTTCTGTTTTTGTTATCCTAATTTATTACAAATGTTCAAAATCTGAAAATATTGCAAAGTTCTTCACCGAGAAAAAGTTAAATCTTTGTCAACATGATGATGTTAATGATGATCATTTTAATAATGATGGCAATGATAATGATAACCATATGAATGATAATGTTAATGAAAATGATGGTGATGATGTGAAAGTAATGATGATGATGTTAATGATAATGATGATGATGATAAAAGTAAAACAATGATAATGATTATGATTAATATAATGGTCATGACAATAACAATGATTGATGATTGTAGTGATGATGATGATGATGATATCAGGGCTGTGGTGACTATGATAACATTTAAAGAAAAAATGGATGAGACTGCACTCACAATTTCTTCAAATCGAGGCACTGGATATTTGAAATGGCATATTGCTGCATTAAAATGCTTTAGAGTTTTATTTCTATGCTTCATCATATGACGCAGTTCTTCATACTGTAAAGGAAGAGGTAAAAATTAACAAGTTATAGTAAAACACCATGATTCGTTAGTCTTTGGCTTAATAAACATAGATTCTGTAAAGTCATATGACAGAGTTCTTCATACTGTAAAGTCATATGACGGAGTTCTTCATACTGTAAAGTCATATGACGGAGTTCTTCACACTGTAAAGTCATATGATGGAGTTCTTCATACTGTAAAGTCATATGACGGAGTTCTTCATACTGTAAAGTCATATGACGGAGTTCTTCATACTGTAAAGTCATATGACGGAGCTTCATACTGTAAAGTCATATGACGGAGTACTTCATACTGTAAAGTCATATGACGGAGCTTCATACTGCAGAGTCATATGACGGAGTTCTTCATACTGTAAAGTCATATGATGGAGTTCTTCATACTGTAAAGTCATAGGTTTAAACACTCACTTCAGTGCTAAGAATTAATTAAAGAATCATGTTACTTACAAATTTTCCTACCGTACCTTTGTTTTTGAGAATGAACAAGGACAACTAAATACACCGGGAACACTTTTTACACCTGAGTGTAGTGAGGAAAATGCATGAAAGAAACTTTCTGAGGACTCAACATTAGACTAAGTGTGAGCAGGAATGGAACTCACAGCTTTTTGATATTGCAAGCTAACCACACTAACCACTTGACCATGATGCCACAGAAAAAAATACCTATTTTGCCTTGCATTCAATCATCACTATTATATTCAATCACTGTTTATTTGTTCATATTTTATTTACATTTAATGAACAATAAATAAAAATCGCAAAATAAATAATATAAATATTAACAAAAAAGAATTTGAATTTAATAGAATCCAGCAAATAATCTAATTCCTCACATCACTACCCACCTTGTCAACACAGTTGAGCTGTTTAGGCATCCCATATGTAGTCTGAAACATGAAATAAATTTCTTAATTCACGGTTGTTGGGAACATTAAATTAGACAAACTTAAAGTATATATTTGTATGGGACAAAAAAAATCAAATCTAAAACAAAAACATTTTGGAGTCGGTTATTTAGTTATTTGGGGTTAAAGGGCTATGTCAACTACTAAGTTCATCTCAGAGCCCATGGAAAAAGTAAGATGATAGGCTAGTGAACAGAAAATATCAGGAGTAGAAGAAATAGATTTCAGAAGAGGGGAATAAGTCGCCAAGGAGGAAAAGAAGCACTTCAAATAATAAATTAAAATACAATACATAATAATAAAGATTTAATGGAGAGATGATTTACAGGAAAATCATCTCTCAAAAACAAAAATATAACGATGGCCATCAAGCCCTAAGACATGCACCGCAAAGACCACCCAGGGTTTTCGTAATGCCCTTTTGTGTAAAAAAGTACTCGTTTTTTCCAGAAAAAAATTGACCCCAATAGTATTTTTAAGTTGAACAATGCACACAAATGGGGGATTTCCATCAGTAAATGCCTCCCTCCCTCTGCAGCAAAACCTCCCCCCCCCCCTCCTCTGAGGGGACAAAAGACATGATAAACAGAAGATAGAAGGCAGATAGGAGAAGAAGCTCCCACTCCCTCAGTTGCCTCTTACGACACGCAATGGGAGAAGGCGATGTCCTATTCTTTCCTCTCAATCGAGAACCCAGGGAACCACACGGGGATTTTGAGTCTGGTAAACAAATTCTGGATCAGATTTAATATAGTGATATAATGGAAAAGTTGATATTTTGTGCCATTGACCAAATTACAAGTTAACAAAACAACCTGAATACCATTTTGAATAGTGAGTATATTTCCAAAATGAGGCAAAAAATTAATCATCTATGGCATTCTTATCTTTACAACCAAGTTATGGGTTATTGGTTGCTAATCTTGTTTGGATTATACATAGTAGCCAATGTTGCGCCTCGTTCTAGTTATCCAATAACTAGGTTGAAATAAAACTATGAGGTCTCCAGTTTAATACCAACATCAATATATTATAGCTTCCCAGGGATTGTGGCTATCCACCTCATCCTGGCCAAAATGCCAGGTTAAAACTCTATTGACAGTCCAACAGCCAAACACAGAGGATTGTCTGGATTATGCCTTTTTAACTTTAACCAGATTGTGAACAACACCAAGATCATAGTCATAGTTTTAAAAGGCCAGTGGATGATAAATCTCAGCTTATTTCAGTCCCCACAAAAAATAGATTTACACAAGAGGTGTGGAACCAAAAATAAAAATAAAAATAAAATCACTGGTTAAGCCCATGGTCTTGTTCTTTATGAGACCCAAAGGGAAATAACAATATAATCTACGCGATTACAGGTCTAATACTGCCGTTTTATTCCAAAACACAGAATTAGAATATACCCAAATTTCCCGAAATCTCAAAATTTCACTTTGTAAGTACAAAATGGTGAGATCTAAGAATACAAGTGGTCAAAATGTAGAAAAAAAACACCCTAATTAAATAGGAATTATGGGCAGTTGTAAAATCAAAAAGAGCAGAACCTGCCATCTCGACTGTCTCGTTTCAAAGAATAGTGCAGAATATCGCTTGTTTTATTTTAAACCGTAGAATATGGCTTGTTTCAATCTAAAGCGTAGAATGTACCCCATGAACCACTTACTGACCCGTAAGTCTGTGATTGGCTAATCCGCTCAAACCTCTGTGGTCCGAGACAATAGCATTGTTTATGATGGTGGTAAGATGAATGTACTTTGCTTTGTAATCAACGATAAGAAATTTCCTCTTTGATCGGTCATTTGTAATACTTTGACCAATGAGATGAGTCAGGTAGGCGGGTTAACACCCGTACCCGTCACTACAATAAAAAGATGTGGGCTTAAAATACAAAAATATAATGGTAATGACCCATAATCATGGATATGATTGCTAAAACATGAGACCTGGATTCCTCCTCAGGTCAATGAAAAAGAAATAAAATGAGTTAAGAAAGGTTTCATGGTCAGACACTCCTGTCTAGTTCTTGTTATAGCAGTATATCTCTTTGTTTTGTATCATTATAATGAAGGTATTTTGATGGAATTATAAAGGAAACAAAAATGAGGATTTATATATGTCTTGTTATACTGGCGGTCTCATTGCCTTCCCTATCATTAACATGGTGAACAACTGTGTAAATTAACTTGTATTATAACAATAACAAACTGATTTTATGAAATTTCATTATCATAAAAATTATCTTTGAAATTAAAAGTACTATGAATAGTTAAATCTACATCATTAATTCATGCATAATAATTTATACTCGATTCACATTGCAAATTTCAAATATTAATAAAAAATATATTTACCTTCCGTTCTTTTGCAAGCCATGCTTGCGGCCCCTTGTTGTCAATGTTAAATTCTGCTTCATGACCATACTTCAAAGGTTGAAATAAAAGAAAAATATTCAAAATATACAACAAGATACAATACAGTCAACTTAAATTGAGTAAAATCAATGAATGCCCTCTTTTCTCTTAATAAGAGTTTTCTTGCAGGCATTTTTATAATAAAATCCTTCACATATAACCAGGGACACTTTTGAAAGGCTCTTTTGTCTAGCAGTCTAATGTCAAATGCTTGATAAACAAAGGGGTATGGTAAAGAAAATGGGCATAAAGAGATGTTCCAAAAGATTAAACATTATGTCCATACTAGGAAATAAACCTAGGACCTTTAGGTCTACAAATCAAAGTAATGTCTCCACTAAACCATGATGTAACCGACTTATAATCAAAACTTTGTGATGACAGAAGTTAAATCATTGACTTTTTGTATCTGAAATAATATCCCTTTAGAAAAATGATAAGGAATAAAAAATGAGAGCATTTCATAACGTCCCTCCATCACCTATTATAGAAATATGACATGAAGTTTCAATTTAGTAGATTGGCATCGTGTAAAATAATAATACAGTGAGACCTCTGTAATCAGGAAATGACGGTGGGAATGTAAAATAGTTACAATTAGGCCAATTTCCCAATCATCCATGGATCTATGAATTTGGATTTTCCTTCAAAAATTTGAAATGTTTACGCCCTTTTCATAAAAGCAAGCAACTCCCAAAAGCATGCCATTCCTTGAAGATATCACTCATTGTCAATCCTGGAGGATAGATTAGACACTTGATAAATTATGATGTTTAGTTGACCTTAGCTCACGCTACATGTTGCCTTGACCTAGTATTGACAGGTTGATTATAGTAAATGAAAGGCTAATGGAAAGTGCTCTGATCAAGTAGCGCTATTTTTGCCTCCACATCTCTGTTATCATTTTGTTGGTGCACTGCACCAGAACATTGATTGGACAAATAAGGCCAGTGATATCACACCTGTGATGCAGTAGAGATTTCACACCTGTAATATAAGCATCTGTTGAGACTGGCTTACCAGGCCAAGATATTTCACAAGCTGCACTCAAGAAATCATTTTGAAAACATCTTATACCTAGAGCAAAGTTGGTGGCATAATAAGTAAAGCATTTAATATGGATACCATGTCTAGGCAAGATATGAATGCTTGAATGAGAAGTTAACAACAAAATATAAGGTTGATGAATGTCTTTAACCCTAATCGTACATATGGGGTACTTTTGGTACCCCCGAGGTTGTTTTTATTTGTTTTGAAATGCTTAAAGTGCAAAAAGAATTCTGAAATGTTCAGTATTCCTCAAAAAATTATTCTTTTAAACAGGTATGCAAAATTTATTTCAAATGATTTGATGCCATAGAAACCCCATTAAAAAAATATAGATGTGTATTGTTTTTTCTCTTTATGAAACAAACATGGGGTCCCTGAGTAACCTATTCGTACAAATAGGAATATAACGATTTGTTCACAATATGATACATGGGATACTTGAGTTGCCCTATTCAAATGAATACGACAAAAAAACATGATGTATGACTAGGGTTAATAAAAAACGACAACGCCCTGTTTATTGAGGAACATTTACTGATTAGAGAGGTAAATTATATAGGGAAAATTCTATTCCCTGGGATTTGGTCCTGATAAGCTAGGTTTCCAGATTACCTGGATTCCCAAAAACAGAGACCGTGATGTATAACATTTCAAATTCTTACCAAATCTTTGATGATTGGATCAATCCCTGCTTTCAGTAGAATAGAACTTAACTCTTTCCTCTCATCTTCTTCTTCAAGAGCACAAGCATAATGATAAGCGGTACGTCCGATCTATGGATAGAGAAATAACATGTAGGAGTAAAGAACAATTTTAAGAAAGTTAAAAGGATGTTTGTAAGTCTATAATTACATTCATGTATAGTTACAGGTGTATGTGATTTGTGTTTATGATTCATGATATTATGTGGTATATGTTAATGAATTGTTACAATAATTTTTGCTTTTGTGAACCAGATGACAATTTGCCACTTAAGAGGATAATAAAGATTGTTAATAAATATTATTATCATTCATGAAGTGAATAGGAGATCCACATCACAAGATTCATCACTTGACATTATTACGTTGAAAAAAAATTATTGTAATTGAAAGTTTGAGGCGTAAATCATACCTAATTTTTACTATTTTCATTCGTCAACTTAGTCAGAAGAAATTGACCAAATTACAAATACACACACACACAAGCACACATACACACAGAGAAGGAGACATCAACACAAATGTGTCCTATGTTAATGAGACTTGAATACACCAACTTACATTGTCTTGAAGGTTCATTTCACAATTTCTCTTGATTAATTCCTTCAAAATATCACTTCTCCAGAACATGACACACTTATGGATAGCTGCCCGACCTCCCTGATAATCATTGGAATAAACAAAAAGTTTTAATAATATATTATACTATTAAAATAAAAATAAAAATATTAATATAGAAATGTCTTTTGATCTCCTCTCTGTACTTTGTCTGTCTGTATAATTATGGGTCAGGCTATTTGCTACAGTGTCTCTCTGTGGATCAATTCCTATCTTTGCCTCTCTGCCATGTTATGCTCCCCCCCCCCTCCCCTCTATCCACCATCATCTTTTCCTTTAAAACATGTTACTCATAGCCTGTAAGAAAAATTTAGTTAATCTTTTCTCTTTTCAAACTGTTACTTGACAGAGGAAATTTTGACTATTACATACATAAATATCAAGGGAAAATTAAAAATCTAACAAAATGCTAAAAAAAAAAAGCCTTAGTTCACAGAGACAAGTTAAATTAGTTGAGGGCATCAGTAGCCTAGTGAATTCAAAAAGAGAGAAAACTTCTGCAGCAATTATTACCAGCACTGGTTCACTGGGTGACATGCTGGGATTGAATACCATTAAGGAAAAATTTTCTGGATGACCACAAGTCATTAACAATATGTCGTCAGGTAAAACACTTTGTCCCACTTTCCTCACTTAACAAAGGTTTAAATAAGTAAGTGCCAGCCATTACGAAAGTGTTATCCGTATTTGAATAATGTAATCAGGCTTAAAAGGCTGCAAGTCTTGTCTCATAAGTTCTGTGTTGCTGTTGATCAGGGAAGAATCGTGGCCATTGTAAAGTGACGTGAGCATCATAGGAGCACTATATAAGGTTGACTTTTACCTTATGTGCCCAGACTCCTTTATGGGGGATAATAGGCTGTGCACCAAAAATGTTCATTATCATAATTATTACTAAGTTTTTTCTCTACATACTCCATACTGTACCTTATCAACAGCATTTAGCAAAAGTCTTGGTTTGTCACAGTTTTCAAAGACTTTAGTAAATTCCTCCAAAGATTTGTACTGAATGCAGTGATACAGCTTTCTCTTTTGAAGCTGAAGATGCAATGATATATAAAGCTTATTTCAAAAGCACTCAAGATTCAATTTACTGTTGAAAGTGAGTATAAATTATACAGACAAAGTTAAATCTGATATAAAACAGTATGTGATTTTACATGAGACAAAGTTAAATCTGATATAAAACAGAGTGTGATTTTACATGAGATAAGACAACTAAAAGACAAACAAAAATTCACAATCTTAATTTTAGATAATCAGTCAAAATACTCTTCTTATTTAAAACCCCGACCACTGTCAATGATACCCACAAAAAATTTTGGAATCCACTGAGTGAAACTAAGGACTTCATCCGTTTCATTCCCACTTGCATATATGAAAGTGTCTCTATACTGAAAGATGGAAAAATAATTTAAACAATGTTATTCTTCTGTTGCATTAGTAACAGTCTGTGCTCAGATTTCAAGAATAAAAATCCAAGAATCTAATAAAATTAATCAATGATTCGCAAATTCATAACCAACATATTTATCTGTAAAATGTTTTCAACAATTTAACAGTAACGTTAATTTCGATTTGCCCTTTTAATTGATTTAAATGAAATAATTTAATTCACTTTTTCCATACTAGCTAGGTGGCTTTCATTAATTCTTAGACGCTTTGAATATTGTGAAGAACAAAGGGAGATAACAATGTTTTCTTTCACAGTCAATGTCTTATACTGGATGACATTTATAATCATTTATTTCTGAATGACATCATTGAATTGAATTGGCAATTACATGGATATTTCGTCCTTCAAGATTGGGTGAGTTTTGTCTTTTTTACCATTGTTACATCTATTTGCTATGCTTTGACAAACATTCTAAATAGAGTCTTTTTAAAGGTTAATAAATATTATAATAATAATAATAATAATAATAATAATAATAATGATAATGATAATAATAATAGTAGACATTAGTAGACAGACATTGTATAGTAGACTAAGTTAGATACTTTTTAAATAAGTATGTTTTAAGACATTGTTAAAATGGAAACTCACATTGAAATTGATAAGCATTCCATCATATCCTCTCCTACACAATCGTTCCAGCTCAGGAATGTTGGATGTTCTTATTACCTTCACATAAGCCTTTATGGATAAAGTCATAAAAATATATATATGTGACCTGTTTCTTCGAATCGGAACATATGTCGCGGATAGTTTTTTTTAGATATTTATATCACAAGAAGGCTCAGATCATGCACTTTAATTTGATACCAAATTTATGAAGATTGGTCTTTCCAATAAGAAGATATGGCGATATAAAAAAGATCGGAATGGAAAGCCAGTTTTGAGAAAATGGCTATCAAAGTTAGAGAACCGTATTAACCCATTTTGAGGATAATTCAGAAAAATGCATTTTTTATCAATAATCATGTTTATTTCACATGTTTATTTCACTATTGCCATAATCATTTAATGAAAGATAAAGATTTGATCATTTCGAATCAACTATAATTAAAGATTCGATGAAAATGATGTTTTTATCTTTAAACGTCTCTGGTTCAAAACGACCCGTATGACATATGTTCCGCTTTGTTTATTTGTGAGCCTAAATATAGTTATCCCAATCCTTTGTTACATCTGTTATGAAACACTGCATAAAACCAAAATAAATTTGATCATTACTTCTCAAATATTATTCTTTTTTAAAGCCAGCAACATCATTACAGCTTGTGAGTGAAGAATTAAGTCTTAAGGCTGTCTTTTAAAAAGCAAGAATTTTCCCATTTTTAGCCCCTCCTCTCTCAACACCACATCGCTCTGCTTTCAAATCTAAAAATATAGTTTAGGGTCAACTAAATGCAGTCACCCTAAAAAAGACTGAAAGCAAATCATGGTCATAAACAAAAATATATTGACACATGTTTACAGGAATAGCAGTCTTCAAGCCCATGGCAACACCAAACCCAAAATACCCCTTAAATTCATTTGGGAGCAAAGAAAAGGCAACCATATTCAGACCAAGAACACACCATATCATTCTGAATGCTCATCAAAACAGAATCCTCCCTGATAAAACCCCAACCTGCGCACTTTGTGGTTAATATAATGAAACCGTCCAGCACATTCTTTTCAATTGTCCCCCCCTTCAGGACATTTGTTCACAGCTTTAACCACCTTCGCCAGATGTACAAAATACCCTTTATAGCACAGCAGAATAGCTAAAGAAAATCTGTATCTTTTATGCCATGGTTACTGGCCGAAGGACTCACTCCCGGAAGGCTGCTGGATCGGATAAGTAAGTAAGTAAGTAAGAGAGAGAGAGAGAGAGAGAGAGAGAGAGAGAGAGAGAGAGAGAGAGAGAGAGAGAGAGAGAGAGAGA
>JASKDV010104100.1:0-14623 GCA_032466395.1 Aegires albopunctatus | reverse complement strand
TACGCGAAAACAATAGAGTCTCAGAAGACTTTCGTTTGTTGGAAATCAAAGAAATATGTGCCGTAGTCATGACTTGGTCGGTAAGAGGATAAGGACGGTAAGGGGCAGGGTGACTCTAGATTCTAGATTTAGATCTAGACATCAGACAAAAGACTAAAGGACATTACCCTGACATAGCATCGATGTTAATATTTGATGTTAATATTTTAACATCAAGCCCATAATATGGGTCGATTGTAACCCAGCTACCTGGGTTTTTTTAGAATCGTAACCAAAAGAAATTTTGATCCTTTATATTTTTATTTATTTTTTTTTTCTGATATTTTAAAGGTTGACCGTATGATGGACCACATATGGACTCTCTTAGCTGCATATGACCTTGCTGGTTTAAGAGAATATTGGCGGTATCTTAATCAACGTCTTTTTTCTCGCCTTGATCAACGTTATACTCAAAGTGTGCGAAAACTTGAAAGCAGTGTACTGAAACTTTATGTGGTCAATGCACACCAGTGTGGGAAACAAGATAAGGTCCGTACCTTCTTTGAGGTGATGGGACCAGAGCTTCAGACACATTCAGACTTCAAAGACTGGTTTGGTAATGCCTTTTTTTTAATTAAAGATAAGGATTTATGAAAAACTCAATTACTTATTTTAGATCTTGAAATTCTATGAGAGAAAAAAATCCTTTTGAATCATTCAATTTGCAAAAAGTTGTGAAGCACTAAAATGTTATGTGAGGTAGATAATAGGTCTTTGATTGATATCTTTTTGACAATTAAAGGAAAGCACAGCAGATGATTTTACTCTTGATGTAAAGCTTTGGAAAGCTTCTATTTTTTTGTTGGCAGAAGCTGTATTGTTAGATTTTATAAGTGACATTTGTTGATATGTTTATTGTACGATATATGTATAATAATAACAGACAAATTAAAATAATAGATGGAACTTTTTCTTTAACCTCAGGTTAAATAAGCTTTAATTAAATTTTATTAACTCTAATTCAATATGTCTTATTGCTAGTCAACTTATTTTCTGAAGGAGAAAAAAAAGAGACTTGTATTGCAAATATGTTTTATTTAGATATATCTATTTTCGGTTGATACCTTTATTGATTATCATGAAATAATTGGTGTAGAATTGGATCTAATACTAATAATAGAGGATGTAAATTATTTTCATGTGTTTTATTTGGGGGCATCAGTGGCCTAGTGGTTAGCACAGTTCAAACATGAAAATCTCAAGCGGCTTCACTCACCAACCGGCTGGGTGACCTGGAGGGATTGTATCCCGCTAGATGCAAATTTTCTAGATAACCACTGGTCATTGGCAGTTTTTCTTAGGTAAGACACTTTTTCCCATCTACCTCACTCGACTCAGGTGTGAATGAGTACCTCGCCATCAAGACTGCTTTGTCCATGTCCAAAAATTGTAACTGCGCCTAACAGGCTGCCAGTCTGTGTTGCTGTCGGTAGGGGTGTTTAATACTCATTGTAAAGCACCTTGGGCACGGCTACGCTGTGGATATGTGCACTATTTCAAAACGTTTTTGTTTTTTTTTATTTTGGCTGATATTTTGGTTTTCTTCTTTTCCAGCATTTCCATTTGTCACAAATCCAGCCGATAATCCAACTTACTCTTTGTATTTCAACAAACACTGGCAAGATACCCTACAGCTTTCATTACATAACTTTCTTTCAGTTGTACTCCAGGCTATGCATATCCTTTTGATTATTGTTATAATATGTTTTCAAAATGTTATAGTTTTTAAGTTGCCCCATGCGGCACATTTTTATAATACAAGGTCAATGTGCATGTAAATTCTTACTGCAAAAGGTATAGGATTTTTATAGCACCCTGCTATGTTGCGACCTTGTATGCTACCACTGTGTTTATTTTTATGTGTTTTTAGAGAAAGATTTTTCTTTTTTAAATTAATATTTGAATAGTTGTTTTTGATGCTGAAGTCAAAATAATGTGCTTCCGTGGACAATAAAGTTTTCCATCTTATCTTATAACAGTTCTCGAGGTAGATTTTGTCAAGAATACGGGGCTTCATTACTATAATCTGCTGTGGCATAATATTTTAAAACCTGAGATAACCAATTAAGGTTGTCTGGGCTTAATAACTAAGCAAACATGCATACAAAAAAAGAAGTAAAAGTATTATGGTACAACATCAGCTATAAATGGATAAACATAATTTTCATTTTTAATTAGCAATGGTTTCCAGCAAATTTGAAATGATTATGGACCATCGCAATGTACATACACCACAGTCACAGCACGTAAGAAATGAAACATTATTTTTATTTGAAAGAAATACAAACAAGTTTTGAGAATACATTTATAGATCTGTTATGACTCAAATAATTTGGTATCAGATTTTTCCTCCAATATCAAATACCTTTTTCTTTAATGGATTTTTTACCTGTCCCTACACTCTTAAATGTGGAGTTTGATGCTAGACGGATGAAGAATCTTCAAGAAGAAAACACTCATTTAAAAGAAAAGGCATGTTTTCCATCAATTTATTTATTTGTTTATTTATTGTTTGGGTTTTTGGGGGGTTTTTTTTAGAAGGGTTAGGGATTGCTACTTTGTTTCTTGTTGTTTTTAGTTTTTTAGTTGCTATTTATGAGATTTTTTCTTTGTTATTTTGGAAAGTTTGAGGTGTTTGGTGGGTGGGAAGATGGGTATTTTTGTGAATTGATTGAATCATTTCTTATACTTATAGTTACTGTAAAATACGTGACAGACTTTAAAAGCAAATTTTTTACCCTAATGATGACGATTGAATTAAAATCATTTGCTACAACATTGTTTTATCTTTACTTTTTCTCAACAGATTAGGAGCTCTGCTACAAGTTCCACCCATTCCATAAAAGAGCATAGATCCAACAGCCGACAAAACATACATTCCGAATTCAACCCACCCACCTCTCCCCCAGATATGGTCTATGACTTTTCTGGCCTAGTTGAGTAAGATATCGGTTTGATTACATTACATATGAAACCATCTTTCCGTCACCTCAATATCTCCATCTTAAGCAAAGAATCACCTGACAAAAATCAATCTTTGAAAAATATGTGTTACTTTGCTTTTGTCTCACATCACCCCTGAGTGTGAAGCCATTTCTCACGTTTTCCTCGTAATAATTGTTCATTAACTATTTGAATTTTCGAGTCTTTAGGATACTTGAAATATTGAGCATTATTAATATACTCTGTTGTACTTTTGTTTAGCAAAGATGATAGAGTAAACTGTTTAGTCAACATAAGCAAAAGTGAGAACAAATGGTATAGACTTTTGATTCCAAATTTATATTTCAAGGAAAACATTAGTAAGCAATCTTAACAAATGTAAAAATATATGTAGATAAAGAGATTATAAATACAATTTTAATTAAGATGATACACTAGACTTATTTGGAGTGACAAGGTAATCTTATTTGTAGTATCTAACCATTAATGTCCTACAAATGATCAGGATTTGCTTGTATACTTAATATTAAGCCATTTAAAGGTCTCACATAACATATACATAACAAATTGATTTCTCTCAAGAACTAAGTTTAGCATCTTCTCATTCTGAAGAGGTCCTCCTTTGAAGATAGAATTGCATTTCATGTATTATTTCTCCTGTAATGCTCCTTTTTTCTGTATTGTTCAAAATTCCCATCTCATTCTCCTTTCAAAATTTTAATTTCTGATCTAGTCTATCATATTGATAGTTCTGAATCAGAATTTAAATTATGAAGCTCAATATAAAATATTATAACTTTAGAAGCCAGCATCTCAGAGATCTCAGAGGCAGAGTCTACCACATGTCAAGATAAATTGATATCTTGCTTATATATTAAAAAGGAATTATTTTATCATAATTTTTTTTCTTATGTTGATGCTGATATATGTTGACCCAATCTAGTCCTACATTTTTTGCGTGATTTTCATTTTTAACCAACATTCCATAGCAATGGTCAGGTGTAATGTTACTTATAATTATTCATGATATATTCTTTATAATAAAAAAAAACAAACTTATTTTTTGCACTGATTTTCAAAATGTGTATGCATATGCCCCAGCCAACTTTACTTCTGCTGTAACCTATGCGGCCTAAGTCTTTTAGACCTTAGTCATTTTTCTAGATAGGTTTCAAATAGAGAGCTTATTAAAACAATTCTCTTTTCCAACTCTTGGGTGGGAGACTTTGAGGAGAAATTTGTTCTTGTTTTGTTACTCGTCAAAATAAACAAAGAAATACAAAAATGAATGTCCTTTGTGTCAAATTGATTATATTTAGGGTCATGGCTATGAACTTGAAAGAAAATTTTCATTTATCTGCATTAATGTTTTTATCATTATACTTGAGTCCAAAAGAAATGCCCAACAATATGTTTAATCATACCATTGAAGAAGCTGTAATAAGCAATTGCCTCATTTTTATAAAAGGGAAAATTTATATCCAAATAATAGAGGCAATAAGAAAATTTTATTTTTCAACATAACGCAAACCGATAAACTGTTTTCAAAATTCATGTTTACAATTTGATTTAAAATCATCATTATTTCAAATATCTGTGAAACAAGCCACAAGCATTAATTATGTGGTTGAAGATCTATAAATTAAATGTGCTCTCCATTGTTGTTTGTCTGTGTGAACTTTTCATTTCATAATTGTTTACATGAAAAAGCTGAATGTTTTTTTTTCATCACGTATCAAAAAGATCTTTAAATTTTATCACACTTTTTAAATTTCATATTGAGTTGGAAACTTTCTATCACAATGTCAATTGCTTTCAAATATTTTAGAATTATTTGCATTGAGAGGATTGTTTTGTTTTATTAATTTATAATAATAATAATAAAATAATAAAATTCCTTTATTTTCATCCACATGTGGAAATGCATTTTAAATTGGCATACATGTTATGAAATCAATTGTACATGCAGTCTTTAAATGTTACAACAATTATTATATATAATGATGAAACTAAATAAATACAATTTATTTGATTCATTGGTAAACATAATCATCATGTTAAGATCTCTACTCCATTGGTTCTTACATAATCAGGATATTCATCCTAAGATCTTGCTCATTTGATTTATTTTAAATCAAGTTCTATTCTTTGTTTTCATTAATGATATTAGTAGTACTGTATACTATAAATTCTGACCTCTGCCTAATTCTTCACAATGCCATAAAATACAAATTTAGATGTATTTAAATCATCAGAATATATATTAAAAGCTTGGAGTTAATGCTAAGAATGATTGAGTGTCTGGAATAAATTATCAATATCAGTGAGAAACCAAAAATATGTTATTATCGTTAGTTGCACCCTACAAAATGGCAAAAACTTTACATATTATTATATCATCATTTTAATCAGCTAGAGAATTTATTCCCATAAATTATGATGTGCGTGAACAAAAATGATGATGATAATATATAATGATTTGAAATGAAGTAATGAATAATGTTTTTATAAGATTCAATTGTGCATTGTCAAAAGAAAAGAGTAAAAATCAAAAGGTTCCTTGTTAATTTTCAAATTTAGTTGAGTTTATCAATCCAATTAACTCTTGGTGTTTGATTTTATTTATGTCAAATGAAAGATATTCTATACACAATTTATGTATAATACATATACTGCTCTTCATTTGATGTGGGCACATTTGTTTGAATTAGCACGACATCCCTTAAAATATTGCTATAATTATATTTTATATAATATTGGTACTTAAGTTCTTAGGTATTTGTGTTCGATCATCAACAAAAGTACACATAGAATAGAGAATTCATCATTGAGAAAGACAAACAAGACTGGGTTATATTTCAGTTCACTATTATACCTCAAAACTGAAATGTTTTTTAGTCATGTGAAAATTGGAAATCACTCAATCTGGGTTTTTTATCTCTTCTTGATGCCCTCTTTCTTCGTGCCATTTTTTGGCTTTGATCGAAATTCATGTTTACAAGTTGAAGTCATTGATACATTACAAATCATTAGTAATGTATCAATTATTAAATCATTTATTTGTTCACTTCCTGAAATACTTACTTTTTTTATTGTGATTCTTAATTTTGCTCACAACCATTCCAACAGGATTTTATCCCTGAAGGACAAAGCTGAAATGTTTTTGTAACTTGCATTGTTGATTTGCATTATAGATAAATGATTTCTTAAGAAATGATAATCTCAGTATTTTTCTACTAACTTTTGTTTGTTTTCAAAGTTCTGCTTATTTCTTTTATTTATTAGCCAGTGTTGTATCTTTATAACTATTTATTTTACAGATAAAACTATTTATTCTACTTGTCAAAATAGATTTACAATCAATAAATTATGATTGTTATGAAATGTCTTGAATTTAATGTGTTTTCTTTATGGTTTTACCCCTGTATGAAAGATTGTACTGTGTTACAATAACAAATATGCAATATCGACAACTGTAGGCTCTATGAAAACAATGATAAGGCTTAAAATACATAACCTTTTAGACCAAAAGGATTATTTCCTTCTAACACTAACAGAGAGTATTTTTACATAGGAAATATTATGCATCCATTGCTCTTAATGCTTTCAACTTTTACACATAAATATTTTTATTAAAAATTTTAATTAGTAAACTTTGAATAGGCAAAATAGTGGAACTAGAAAACTAGTTGCTTCATTAGAAAATGAATGCAACATTTTTTAAAATTTGTTTACAAAAAAACACTGAAAGCAACCAGCTCCATAATAAAGAATGACAAAACACACAAAAAATAATTTTGAAACTTGCTTTTTCATTTTAAAATTGATGTTTTAGTTTAACTTGTTTTGCTTAAACGATGGAAGATATTTTAGTGAGTCCTCTAAATAATGTTATACATGTACATTGTATTTGGTTTATTTTATCCATTTTAATTCTTATCTACTACTATCCATCTTTCTATCTATCTATCTATATGTTTATTTGTCAATGTTTTTTTCACCATCGATCTCTATGTTAACCCTTTCCTCGATATATTTGCTTATTTTTTGGTTGATTTTTAAATAATTATCTCTAAGTATACATCCACCCTGCTAGCTATCTGCCGATAGACCTACAAACCAACCCTTTCATCTATAAATTCATCCATTCTTTTGTTTACACCTGAAAAGTTGACCTAAAATGGATCAACAGTAACATCAAAATTAGAATGAATTGTATTTATTCTAACAATGCACTAGAATTTTTGAAATCACTTTCAATTCATTCCCTGAGGAGATATGTGAATTTGTAAATTTTGAGCTAGTTGCAATGTAAATAGCACTATTTGATTTACTTGAATTTAATTCAGATCTCTGAAGAGATTAACATGTACTGGTATAACTATGCTTAATTGAGATAGTAACTATGTTACAACAAGCCTGCTTCTATTTATCAAAACTTGTTAAATCACTCTTAATTCATATCTATGGAGATTATATGGCTATACACAATTTAGGATGATCAGGATGATACTAACTTCTCTATTTTATTTATTCCAAAAACCATGAATATTAATATTAATGGTTTCATGAACATATATAGTTCTACTCTCATCCTGATGATTATGCGATTGATGTTTGTAATTAGCTCTTACCCTAATGCTATTGAAGGATTAGGTTATATTAATTCTTACGCTCTTAACATGCTACATAGAGATCATCATTATGAATTGCCTAATATGGCAATACCTTGGTGCATTTTATTACATTCTCAATTTAATTCAATAAAACTTCTATCCAAAAGCACAATTTATAAGCTATAGATATATTCACGAAAGTATCTACGTCCTAACTTATTTTTTAATCATTTTTTAAACATTCTATTTTCTCAGAGACGTGGATTCATCAGCGACTCAAGAGAAACAGAAAACACGAAGATTTCCCTTAAGCCTTACGTCACCTCTTGGAGGAAGAAGAAAGTCAGAACAATCACAACCCAAATCAAAAGTAGCTACTACTTTTCACTTTCCTACACCCAGCATGACTACGACAGCGATAACATCTTCAACAAATACTGCACCTAAAGTAATCATTTCAATATTCTGTTTTATTATCAAGCCATTGTTTTAACACAATTCTTAGCTAGACAAAATTAAAAAGAAAATTTATGAATTGAAATTATCATTTGTCATTCAAAATTACTTTTCTCAACTCTTATCACCATTACAGGATTTTCTCCCTTTGTGAAATTTGTTTTGACCTTACATTTGTTGATTTTAAATATCTTTTGATTTACTGCTACAAGGATTTCATGAAACCACTTGTGTTCAGAAATATCTTGTAGAATTTTTTAAAGGAATTATTTGAACATTTGTCTGACATGAAAAGATACAAACAAGCATATTTAATGGATTTTGTTTTCATGAAAAACAATAATTTGCATGAAATCACAAACACCTTTTATGAACAAAATTCCATTTTTAGTTTAGGTCGTTTGAGCATTAAAATTTAGCCACTTTTTATGCATAATAGTATTATATCCAGCCAAACATTTTAACAAAATTTAGATATAAGGACAGAAAGTAAGGGTAGAAATTGTAAGAAGAAGAAAAAAAGAAAAAAAAAGAAAATATTTAAGTTGAAAGTACTTTTCTTAGTTAATAATCTTCTGCATCAATGAGAAATCTATTAAGAATCTAATTTAAGTAGTTTGGATTAGTTTGAAACATTTAGTAGGTTAAAAATAGTTATTTAATTATTGTTTTTAGTGTTTAAAAATAACAATTAAAATAGCAATTATATGCTATATTTTATAAGCATTAGTTCTAGCTCATGATGATTATTTGTTTAGAGGATGTCAGCCACAAGTCATTCACAAAAATATCAAGAAATTTTGGGACCAATTCCATCAAATAAAGTTACCAATACAAAGAGGAGTTCTATAAACCATTGTTATTAGAAATCAAATATGATGGACAGAAAGGGCTAATTATAAATCCAGACCAGTATTATTTTTTTATTATAATGACAGTTTTGATTTTTAAAAAATTCATCAGTGGGGTCAAATAATTTCTAAAATTCATAAAAATACCACAAAATAAAAAAAATTATAGAATAATGCCTAAATTAGACTGTAACTTAAAGGGTGATGTATCACCGATCACCGGTGATTCAAAATCTATGTTTTGGATCATTGAGAGTTAATGAAATTGTTTCCCTTTAATCAAGTTTTTCTATTTCTTATTTAGTTGTTGTATTGAATTTTACCCATGTCCACTACTTTGGTGATATCAGGGTTTTCCTAGACTGCCATGTAAACAGTCAAGGGTTCTTTTACATGCGTATATTATACACATGGGACCTACGATATTATAGTCAGTCTCCAAAAGGACTTGGCACTCTTTATCCTAGCAAGTTAAGGATAGGGGGGCAGAAGGAAACCTGAAATAAATTTGGATTTCATATTCAAGTCTGCACAGGTTTGAACCAGGGACCTTTGGCATGGTAGTCGAGCGCCCTAACCACTGAGCTATCCGCTTCTCCTTTTATATAGGAATCACATGGATGATGCTAATAATATTGGTATGAAAGATGATAAATATGATTATGATAATGATAAAGATGGAAATTCTAAAAAATTGTGTTTGCAGACAAAGGGCACAGAGATGTCTACCTTTCCCCCACATACCAACAAAATTCCTTCCAATGACAGAAACTCACCACAAACAGTAACAGTCGTGCAGTCCTCCAGCCAGCAGCAAGGGGGATTGCATTCTCTGGCAAGGGGAAGTTCTCCTGGTCCCAGAAGAAAAATAACTCCTGTTCCAGAAAAATCTACATTTGTCATTGACCACCCTCCAGAAACACCCACCGCACCTGTTGTCAAGATTTCTACACAAGCCCCTGCTGGTGTAAATATCTTTTTCTTTTAAATTTATTTTTTATTTTCTATCAATTATTTCTGTCATTTATTTGGTATAGACCTAAGCCTGTTATTTAATATTTAGATAAAAACAATGATGGATTTATCATCTATATCCTCCAGTCAAGAGTAAACATCATTATCACTGACTTCTCAACTCATTGAAGAGCATGAAGTAGAGCAACAATTTTAAGAAGTACCTTCCTGCCAGCATATATAATATATACAAGATTTTTCACGATCTTTACTAGGTATTATTTCTCTCCTGATTTGAGTGAGGAAAGAGTGTGTGCTTTCCTAGTGACTTAACATTGGATCAATCAGGAAAGATGATATTTTGATGTGCTTGTAGCACATATTATCGAGTAACTAGAGAAACAAAATGTGTGTTGGAGTCCAAGCTGGAGTCTAGGCCACTCACATGAGCTCTCCTTATGTCCGTGGGCTATAGCCTCCACCCCTTCTATCCATTTTTTGTTGTTGTTGTTCTTCTTCAAATAATTGATTAACTCAATAAGATTGAGTTTTACTGTCATTACACCTAAAATTAATGTAATGATTAGCTTCTTTATTGTGCTACAATTGTATCAATTATTAACCAAATCTCCATATCTTCGCCATAAATATGAGTCATTGCATGATGATCTACTTATGACACTCTGTAGTCTACGTCTAAAGATATCGACAGATTCACTACTTTCAATGTCCACTTTGTATCCCTTCGCTCTGAGATCTAAATCCAGGTCCTTTCTACATGTGCTTTTTAGTCATCCTTTTTTTCCTTTTCCCTCTATGGATGCATTAAATTAGATACGCTTTGTTTAAAAAGCGTTCAGGAATGTGAAATAATAGTTTTCTTAAGAGGGTAGATGCATATTTCGTTATTCTAGGAGCTCAATTGAAGCATTTACAAATGAGCTTAAATTTATCCTTTTGATTCTTATGAAAACTGGGATGTGCACAACTTTCAGGTCATGTCATATAGAGACAAGAAGAAATGTATAAAAATAAAAAATGTTCTTTTTTCAGCGATCATTTTCAGTTCCAGACGGAGATAAACCCATTAGTACCCTTTCTAAGTTGAATGTATTTAAGCAAGCCAGTGAGGACCTTACAGGAACATCAGAATCCTTGTCTATGAAATCCTTTTCATCAACTTCAGCCATAGGCAATCCAAGAAAATATACATTCAAAGAGGATAAAACTTCCTTGAGCAGCCTTGATGACAATCTCTGTGAAAGCATTGGTAGGTTCTATTATTAACTTCGATATTTTTCTATTTATTTATTTTTATGAAACAGACGACTTCTCAGAATAACATGGAAAGAACGTATTAGGAATGAGGAAGTAACATGTTGAATCCGAAACCTTGCAGGAGAATATGAACAGCTAATAGAAACTGCACGTATAAGGAAATTACAATCGTTTGGATTATCACAAGAAAACCAGGAATCCTTGCACACACAATCGTGCATGGCCTAGTGAAAGGACTAGAGCTCGAGGAAGAACACAGATAACATGGCTGACCAACATAAAAGATGGGACAGGAAAGAAGCTCATAGACTGCATCAGAGAAGCTGAAGATCAAAAGAAATAGTGGAGAACAACACAATCATCAAAGTGCCCCAACGGTCAACGAATACGTAAATGACTTGATGAGATGATGTTGAGAAATACTTTTCTTATTTAGACAAAATCAGATGCTTACTTATTGAAACTGTTCCTTATTCATAATCTTGTTTGCTCATCTCAGTTCTTCAGTTTAAAGTTTAGATTGTGTATGTTCCCAATTCAAGAATATTTTATTCATGCTAGAAGGTAATTTATTCATTTTTTACATTAGTGCAAGCAACACAATTGAGGTATTTTTCTTCTTTTTTTTTTCTTCTTTTTAAATTTCTTTCTTTTCTTATCTTACCAACGTGAACTAATTACATAACTTATTGTTTATATTTTTCAGACATGGAGGGTCCATTTCTTACCCTTGAGGTGAGATTCTTTTGAAATTAAAATTTAGGGTAAAGCTTAATTCGTCAGTGTAATTCTCTAAACACTTATGTCCGCTCATAATGATAACAGACTTACGTGTTTAGAGAACTACACTGACGTTATGTAGATATAGGGGGAAATGTTTAGGGGTTTTGTTACTTTTTAAATTTTTTACTGATTGGAACTCAGCAGATTTATTTGATCACTTGTTGGGAGAAACAATTTTTGTCTGAATGCGACTCTTTAAAGAGACTCTTCCTTAAGAGTTAAGGCTACTACTACTACTCCTATGAACCCTTGAGAGGGCAAGGGGCCTCCTCCACATGACTCGGTTTTTGGATAATCTTCTTGGCTGCCCTCCATGTCTCGCCAATTGGCTGGAGCTCACTCCCCACTATTCGCCACCATGTTTGTCAGGGCCTTCCAACTTAAATCCAACCTTTCTATTTCCTTGAGGATTCCAGTTGGGGCTTTCCTGGTGATGTTTCCTGGTGGTTTTCGCAAGGTGTGCCCTATCCAGTGCCATTTTCTTTTCCTGATCTGTACCTCAATCATCTCTTGATTAATTCTTTGTTGCTGATAATTTGTGGCCAAAGAGTTAGAGCAGTAATTCTGAAATATTTATTTATGGCAGCACAGCTTTGAACTGCTTAAAATTTGATGGCTATTCAATCTCAAAATCCATTGTCCCCTAAAACAAGTCACTTCATGGTAAGCCTAACACTTTGCTTGGAATAGGATATTCTATCCTATAGCATAAAATCAAGTCACATCATGATATATGGGAACCATTCAGTTAGGGCCTTAAGCAGCATTGGTCATAGCACAAACCAATGAGTGATTAATTACTAGCTTATAAGGTTGGTGCTCACTAGGCATATGACTGCAGTGGATTTTAAACTGTTCTTATAGTAAAAAATCAAATATCACAGCAATGTTTATCTCTACTGAAGATGAACCTGAATATCACAAAAGCAAAAATAAGGCAAAGTAAACATGTATTCTTTTCATATTATGGAAGTCAGGTATGTCAGCTTTATGTGTTGCTAAAATTCTTATGTTGTAAAGGATAAAAGTACTAAAATTTATCACATGCAAATGTAAATTATAATATTAATAATAAGAGAAATATAAACAGAGGAATTCTATGAATATCAGTGTGATGTCTATATTCAACCTTCCTTTCTGTCCTTGCAATGTGTCATACACAGGATGAATATGTGGAACACAACTCCACAGTAGCATATTGCCGGTTTGGACCAGCTGGTCAGTACGTGGCCAGTCTAGACCTAGCTGGAATAGTCAAGTAAGATTATTTTCATATTATGCGCCTAAATTTAATAGCTAGTCATTCTTATTATTGTTATCAATTTATTTAATTTAAGTTACTTGGTGTCAGTATAAAGTAGTATGATAAGGGGGAAAAAAAAAAAGGGGGGGGGGAAGGTAGAAGGAGGGGATGGCAGTGGTTATGTTAATATAAGTTGCTTCTCTTTTGTTTTCCCCTTCTTCATTTGACAGGCTCTATATTTTTTCGCGATTTAAGTCTTGGTTGTTTTCTCATTTTTGCAGGAACAAACATTCAGAAATAAACATATTATTTGCGGCCGTAAATTTCGCATCTTTCCTCAAACTTGAAGGCATAAGTTTTTCTATATTATAATTTCATTTCTTGTGAATCTTGGATGTAAATTTGATTGTTATTGTATTTTCATTTTCAGATGTATTTTTCAAATGCATGACTATACATGATAAAGACTTTTCTAAATACCCCCCCAAAACGCCAGTCTGTTTCACTAAGTCTGTGTCATGCATGCATGCAGCAATTGTCTGTATGGATCCTGAATGCAAATTTCTTGGCAAATTTGTGAAAATATGGCAATTTTTGGGACAAATTTTTGCTTTTTTGGGGGGGGGGGGGGGGGGCAATTTTTTGCAAATTTTAGGGTTGTAATTTGAAAATTTATGCTATGACAGATATACATTCAGAAACAGAGTACCGGTACATTAGCTCATGTTTATATTACTGAACAATTGAAAATAATTTAAGTTATTTTGTTGGGTTTTTTTTTATAAATCATTTTGTTCCTAATTAAGACTGTAGTTATGTTATCAGTTTATTTAATAGCCTACTTGTTTCATTATTTTACTTGTCATAAATGATTTCATTTATTGATTGTAATTCTGAATTATTACAGATGGTGTATTTTACAGCTAAGTGAATTTTACAGCTAAGTGAATTTTGGAAGAACAAGACTTAAGTTATTAATTATGTAAGGTGTATTGTGCTAATCATTGCATACAATTCTTAATGAGACTTCTATTTGCTGCCAGAGTATGGATGTGGAGTCCTCAACCTTCAACGTCTGCGACTATCATGTCTAAGACAGCATTTCTCTCCCTTGCATGGGTCAATAAAATTGAACGATATGTAAGATGGCTCTATTTTCTCCTTTTTGTTAGTTTTTGTTATATGATTTACATATATGATTTTTTTTTATAAGATTTGTTATAGTCTTAGAGTTATACATGTTTATCCTCTATTGTGACCTTGAGGTCACTGTTAATGATGAATAAGATTAATTTTGATGAATTCCAATTTATCCGTGTAACATATTTTATATATATAACAAATAAAAATAATTCAGTCAAAGATGCTAAATGTACATTATTGTTTCTTCTTCTTCTTTTTCTTCTTCTTCTTCTTCTTCTTCTTCTTCTTCTTCTTCTTCTTCTTCTTCTTCTTCTTCT
>JASKDV010103989.1:590-14623 GCA_032466395.1 Aegires albopunctatus | reverse complement strand
TCTCTCTCTCTCTCTCTCTCTCTCTCTCTCTCTCTCTCTCTCTCTCTCTCTCTCTCTCTCTCTCTCTCTCTAATGCTCTTTTTTTTTGTGTCTCTCTTTGTATTTTCTTTCTCTCTCTGTCAATCCTTCTCCGTGATCTCTCTCACATACACTAAGCTTTTTACTCTTACATGCGCAAACTTACTTACATACAAAGATAGACACACACTCAAACAACATACATGCAAAAGAGTTTGACCTGTCACTATCATAATATGTGACTTATTTGACTTATATTGAAAATTGATTTTAACATGTGGAATAATAATCAATTATGATTCAAAAGTCATCAATACAATTCTCAGAGAATTGATATTATGGGTTGGATCATAACGTTTTTGCAACTAACAGAAGTGATTCTATAATTAATGTAATGAGATTAATTATTAGTCCTTTGTTTAAATTTTCAGATTACTGTTGTTTTGAATATCTTTAACTTGCTTAATTTATCATCTGTTGCATCAGATGACACATAAGACCAACACAAGAATATCATAGTTCCCTGTTGGCTGCTATGGTGTAGACCTCACCCCATATTCATACCTGTCCTTTTATCTCCCTTTCCACAATTCCTTTCCGTGTTTCCATTAGAGACAACCTTTCCTCCATTGTGGAGTCTGTCACAAAGCAGATATTGGGAGCTCTTAGGGCTGCATTTTGCAGATGTGCTAACCATTTTGCCATCTGTGGTGTTTGGTTGTTGGTTCACACATGTTTTCCTGAGAAGATCGTGATTTGATATTAAATTTGACAATATATTTTTTGATATTCTTCCCAAGCATTTGCTTTGGATTACCTCAATTTTTGGGCAGATGCTCTCTTTAGTTTTCCATGATTCAGCTCTAAAAGGACAACTACCAGGACTTTGGTTTTAAAGATTTTGTATTTTACTTTCACAGATATTTTGTTAAATTTCCAAAAGTTCTTTTGCTTTTATGAACTTTCATTTATATCTTTCTGTTTCCATTTTGGGAGATTATAATGCCAAAGTAGATGATGTTTTGCACATCTTCTAGGTCTGTAGTATCAATTATTGAGGTCTCTGTTTAGCCGCTTTTCATTCTCATTGTTTTGGTTTTTGCCACACTTATTAATAGACCAATTTTTGGTGCGTTATATTAAAGTTCTGGTGATATGTTTTTCAAGACTATGAATCTTTGAGACAGTATGACAATGTTGTCTGCAAAATCCAAATCTTTGAGGGTTTCAATCAATGTCATCTGATTCCTGTCTTTTCCTTTTTCACTGTTTCTTTCAATATCCAGTAAATGGCTGAGGAACAAAAACTGCAACAATACTCAGCCCTGTTTAAACCAATGAATGATGTAGTGATTTAATTTCATATATTGAAAAGATGGTCAATGAAATCAAGTTAATCTATCTATGTTCTGCCAGTGTGATATCTAACAACTAATTAACATATGGATGATTCATGTGATAGATTTAAAGAACATGTCTCAACAAAAGCAGCCTTTTATAATGAAACTTTTTATCTTGAAGACATTCTTTAATTCTTATAACCTCAGAAATTAATATCCACATTTCAAACTTGTGTAATTATCCACTTAACAATGATGCACCTCTGCCAAACAAAAGTACATCTTAGAAAATGAACATATTTTATCGTCTCATCCTTATTGACAAGATTGTAAAAGATAAAAAATTCTCTAGTCTAACTACATCTTTGAATATTGCATTACTGAAAATAGAAAATTAGAAAATATAACGTAAAAAGGGATGAATTGCAATAAACGTCCATTGTTTAATTGAACAAAGAAAGAAAAATTGAATATTCTGTGCTTTGAAATATTACCATCTCAATTTCAGCTGTCCTGATTACAAAATGGAAAAGAAACATCAATTTTCTAATGCACTCATTAATGCAATGTTGTTCTTAAATTTATTTTATAAATGTTTCTTTGGCCTTATTTACCTTCCAACAGCAAGAGGTTGATAATGAATCTACAGAAGATTTACAAAAACAAGAGGCACAAGTAGATTTGTCACATCTTAAGGAATTACCTCTGTTGGATTTTGTGGACCCTCTTCCAGCTGAATTATCCAAGCCAACATCTGGCATTATTCTACCATCCGAAGCAACCAGGGGCTCTAGCCTACAAGATCCTCTTGAAACTCCACTTCCTGATTTTGTTACAGAAGACCCAATCAAGTTATTAAAAGACCGAGAACAAACCAAGTCTCAAGAAGAACTAGTAGATGATGGTAGCAATCTGGAAAGGATAAGAACCTACATCAGTGAAAGAGAGGCAACTCAGGCTTCTGAGTCTCAAGCTGATGCCCATAATGATGGAACTGAGACACAGCAGTCCTTTTCAACAGTCTCAAAACAGGCAACTGAAATTGCTTCAAAAACAGCAACTGATGCTGCTTCCAAACAAAATACTGACATGGCCTCTAAGCAGGCAACTGAATTGTCTCAAAGTGGTTTCCAAAGATCATTGACTAGGAAGGTACATCTATCACTAGTGTCTTGGTGTTTTGCATCTAACCACCTACCCATTGTTTAGTGTGTTTTTCATTTTGATTGCTGTTGTTTGATTGGATTATTTTCACTCAGTTTGCTTTGTGGTGAATTGCTGTATTTCATCTATGATAACCTTTGTCTGTAGAATCCTTATTTCCTTGGAGAAAAGGAATTGTTATCTTAATATTTTTAACTTCAGTAAATGAAAGTACTTTCAGTTTGAATATGAAACTTCATACATCAAGTATTGATCCATGAAGCTTACAAGGCTCTAACTTTGTTTTGAGATGAAGAAAATGTTGGTCTCTCATTATTAAACAATTAAAGGTCATTTCAGAGTTTTTGAATTTGAATTTTTTTTTTTTCATTTTCACTCTCAATTCATTAAGCCACATCTTTGACAATGTTATTATATACATATTTTATATTAATGTTGTTCGGATTTGTTTCTGATCCCATAACAAAGTTTAACAAATTTAAAAAGAGTTTCAAATTGATTGATGAAAAAAGCTGTTATTCATTGTGAACAATATCCCTATATCCTCCTCATAAAGTGTTTGCTCTATGTAACCTAGTAAATCTTGAATCTGACTATACTAGTAGGTGGCTACATTTGTATTTTATTTCTTTTCTTAAAATTAAACAGTGCATAATACAGATTATTTCATGTGTTGAGAATTTAACACATGCACTAAAATGGAATAGCCAAGATTCTCCTGGTTACTTTTTCATTGACAAAACTTATAGCTATCATTTAAAACTTTATTGTGCCAGATAATATTCAAATTCCTTCAACAAAAGAACAACATTATCATTGATCAAGCCTGGTATGATGACAATGTCATAATGATAAAGATCATAGCCCAGTGATTACTCAAAAAAAAATTGTTTTTAAAGGATCACAAAGGAGAGACTTTGCTGTGAAATTATATGCTAACAAAGATTAATGAAATAGTACTTAGAAATGGAAAAAAAAGGTGAATTCCATTGACTAATAAAATATCTATAACTGTTAAATTTCATTACAACTCATCACAACAATTCATGACTTTCAAGTAACAAAATAAAGCATTTTAAACTAAACATTTTGTTTGAATATTTGTTGTTCAATTTCAAGCAGAGCGATATTAGATATCTGTGTGTTTGTCTTTTAATTATCATTGGCTTTCCTTTTTGTTGATAGGTATTGAGAATGTGAAAGTTTCTTATTTGTTTGTTAAGTTTATTGTTGAGTTTGATTTTTTTTTTTTGGCTGTTGTTTATATTTAAGCTCAATTTTTAAATTTATTTATAACTAGTTTGGTGTTATCAATCCTTCCATATAAGTTGGGGTTTTTCTTCAAGAAATACCAGTGCTTATTTATGATTTTTTTCTTACCAATCTCAGTGACTTATTCCCTTTTTTCAGGAATCTGACATGTATTATATATTTTGTAGGATCAGCGTTCAAGAGAAATTTTGCCGAATTGTTTATTTAAATTTAAGTAAAAGTATTAATAATTTGCATTTACCGCTGTCAAACAACTACTCTCCTTTTATAATAGTAATTGGAAAAGCTACGCACCTGCTTTATTATATAACGTTTTAACCTATTCATTAATGGCTCAATATTATCTCCTCTTTATCCATCATATTATTTATTTGTGATCTTATGTGTGTGGATAAGATTTATTCTCATCATAACCTATGTTTCTGCCATTGAAAAGTAGCTGTTTCATTTCCATCTCTTCCCATGTATCCTTTCTAAACATTATGGAAGAAATTAGTCAAAAGTAATAAAAGTGTATTAGAATCGTCTTCTTCTTCCTATTGCTCCGCAAGCCACCTCTGGTGTATTATCGCAGAGTATACATTTTATTTCCTTTAAGTCAGATTTTGAATTCTCTTCTTAAAACCATCAAAACTTTTAACTTCATCAACAATTTCTGATGGTAGGCTGTTCCAGATACTTATTATAGGAAGAAAAATAACTTGAGAGAGTATTTATATTTACCTTAAGATCTTTTTCTTTGAGTAATTCTTTTGAACTAGAGTTTCATTGAATAAAGTTATAAGATAATGATATGAGTCTTACAATAGAAAATACCAAAACATTACATGACATCTGACCAAATTCATTTAGCCTAACATCTGCCAAGATAAGAATCATTTTCATTGTCTATTAAATACAAAACTGTGGAAAAATATATCCTTTCAATTAAAGGCACATAACTTTTGATAACATGACATAATCATGAATAATGTATTCAAATAGAAAAACATGTATATATTTTTATCTTAAACAGATGGTTGTTGGTTTCTCATTCTAAATTGATTATGTAATAATAATTTTAATTATTTGAAATGTAGTTAAATAAAAGACAGTGGTAAAAACTTACAAACAATCATAATGTTCTCATTTCTAAATGAATATGAGCTAGAACTATTTATTGTTAGCGTTGCTTATCATTCTATGATCTGTTGAAGTAAATCTGCCTTCCCTTAAATTTCATGGTTCAAATATGTGTTAGATTTTTTTGTGTTTAAGCTTTTTTTTAATTTTTTGACATATGATATAGATCTAGGTAAAGGAAACAGGTATGAATTATTTAATTACCATTGACCTTTTCTATAACTTCACAGTTTATGCATAAAATGGAATTATATTTACCACACTCTTTGCTAAGTTTGTCTATTTTAACTTTAATATTGAATAATGCTAGTGTAATAAAAGACACTATTTAATACTCTTGAAACTTACTATGAAATATAGAAAATGCATTATTAAAAACTGAGCATAAATATGAAACACAAAAATTATTAATATATCCATCATTCCACTGAGGTTGTTATAGTGGTTTTGATGATGAGTTGTTTTTATTTCACTTGTTTCATCTCCTAGTTGTCACTTTTCAGTTTTTATCATTTGGAGATGTTGACTTCTATTTTGATTCATGTGTTGTTTCCATCCCAAACAGTCCATTTCTTCTTTGGAGGGAATGAAAATTGATGGCACCACTGAAGAAGAGATCCGGTCTGCATCTGCTTTGAGCCGTGCCTCACTCCGCAATGCATACAAAGTGCGATTAGAGGAGACAAAATCAGCTGCAGAAGACAGGAGGTCCAAATCACCACACATCACTCTGCCAACTCAGTTAACCATAGATGATGAGTTGATTTTAGATGAAGATGATTTGGAGGCTGATGAAATCACCGATGAATTTAATGGTATAAATGCTAGCATTGAGATAGAAATGTCTTTATATTAAAAGGATAAAATCTCCTTTATGTGGCACTTAATAATATGAAGGCTGCTACGCACTTTATGATTACAATTCACTCCCCTTGTTAACAACAAGGCTGGTCACAATGAACAAGATTTGCAGTATTTAAAAAAATGCAAATGCTTTTTGGAATTGAGGAACAGGACCTGTCACGACCAGGTACCAAATTCAAACCTGGGTCAAATTGGGTAAACAGACCTGCAATTGCAGTCATTGATTTTAACTAGGTTAATGTGAATTTGTCACACACATTCTGCTGATGTTAGTGATGAATATTGATTGATTCAAGTGATGTCAACATGTGCTACGCTTATTATCCTAATGCTTAAATTTAGTGTTTGATTATTCTTCTCTTTGATTATCTTCTTCCTTGTTTTTTCTCTCCATTAGTTTTCCCTTATAAATGTGTCCCTCTCTCTTTCTGTGTCTAGCATTTTTTCTCTTTCTTTCCATCTCTAGTATTTTGTCTCTCTCCCTTTCACTCTATCTGCCCATGATTGTCTACCTGTTTTTGTCTATCTGAATCATTTCAAACCATTGCTGTACTGATAATTTCCTGTCTTATTTGTTTCCTTTCAAATCACTTTATCAGACAAATATTAAGAATTATAATTACTTTTCTTTCTTCACTGTCTACATTCACTGGATGTTTTCATTCCAAATACCGTTATTCCAACCTTTTCATTTTGTACAGAAGAATTTCTGAAAGATCCATCCATGTATGAAATTGGAACCTCCCCTCCACCTGGCATGCTATCAAGAGATGCAACTGGCTCAATGAGCAAACAGGATGGATTGAAGAAAGGCCATAAAGGCATGCTGTCAAGGGAACCATCAGGGGATCCATCTAAAGACCCATCTCATCCGATCATCCAGGAGATTCTCAAGTAAGGCTTTCTTCTGCCATTATTGGTTTCTATTCAATCATTAATTTATACATTTCCTCCATTTTTAATATATTTGTCATATATAAATGACAACAATAAGGATCAGTGCATTTATATAGCACTATTCCAGATTATCAATAAAGGCTCAAAGCATTTTACATTAGTAGATAAGAGAAGAATTCATCAAACAGCTACAAATGTAAAATAGCAGTAATTTATTTTAAATAACAAAAAATAACATAAAGTGAGACAAACATAGTATTTTATTCAGCATTACATCAATTAATTATTCACTTGGGATAATTAGTAAGTATATGCTTTGAACTTTTTTTTATTCAGTTATGTTCTCTTTGTATTTATTTTATTTTCAGGCAAGGTTCTCAACTTTTGCAGCATCCTTTACTGAAAGAGTATTTGAAGACTTTCAGTGGTGTTGTTTCATTTAAAGACAGTATGAGCAAGATGTTTTTGGACAAAGGTACTTTATTTCATGATAAATTTTAGTAATGTCACAGAGGTTTTAGCATGTAGTGCCATCCCCTATTTATTAGTCAATGATACCATAGTTTCAAATCTTGACCATAACATTATCAATATGTTGTATCAGACTGATAGATTCATTAATAAATGGAATTATGGTTATGTCTTTTGGTTGGTAGTTCTGATATAAGGATGGCCAGGCAGAGATTCAGTCTTGGTAACAATGATGTGCTTGACATTGAGTCTCTGGGGAATGCTCAAAGCATTAATTTCTTCACTCTACTTTAATACAATTTCTGACCTGTTGAAGACCAAATCCTAAGACAAATTGGTATTTTGCTTTATTGTGATATAATGTCACACGCACCCTGACTTTAACCATCAGAAAGAGGCATATTTGATAAATTTTAACTATATTGTCCTCATTAGTTTACAAGGAACCTAGAAGGCCAAGATGCTGGATATCTTAACTCTTTGAGCCCTGGGGTTAAATCCATGTTTTGCCTCAAAGGTATAGAATGCTATGAGGGGTGTATTTCTTTTGGCCATATTCCCCTTCATATGAGCCTCAAATATAAAGTGTAGCATATCAAATCAATCACAATTAAAAGGGCTTTATGAATAACAGGGATAACATTATTTTTTATTGAAAATGTACTGATGATAACTAAATAAATGTTATGCAATGCAAAAATAATGATTCCAAGAATTATTATCTATTCATATACCTGACTATAAAAAACAGAAAACTTTCATCTAGAACCTTGTGATTGGTTTATATCAGTTCATACAAAGTCACTCTCCATTCAGGTAAAATTTCAGTCTCAGCGGGTAATCCATTTTTGAATTATAATGCAATGAAGCCACATCATTTCAACCAAAAAAGGAATAAAAACCACAATCACTATGATTAGATCTAGATCAAGATCTAGACGTATTTTCATGATTACCTGGATCTAGATTTTCTAGATCTACATTTGAAGACTCAGAATCAGAGTCACCCTCAGGAATAACTTCATCATCACTGTCCTGATCACTAATATCACCGTCCTCGATGTTTGAGAACAAATTTACAACTTCTTGGCGAATATAGCGTCTAGTTTCTGGTCAAGAAAGTGCTTTGACGATTGAAGTTGCAGCTACTTTTTATTTACATTGCAATTTCTCCCAATATAGAGATTCCATTAAGGTCTAATGCTTGGAAATGAAAGAAGAATTATTGTAGAATATAGTCTTTAAGAAATTTAGCATTTTTATTCATTTATATTGTCAGGCGCTATAAATCTAGCATTTGTTTACTGGCTGCAGAGTGCAGCCACTCATCCATTTTGCCGCTCAGGCTCAAAGAGTTAAAGAGATTCCCTTTTCTACTTAAAATAATAACACCTGCTATTATTGTTTTAGTCTACAGTTGACTTGGTATTTAAACGAATGCCATAATTCTATGACTCTCCATTTCCAGATATGATGTCAGCCCACCAAATGATCAATGACCTTGAAATGATGACATTTGACCCTAACCAAAAGGTCATGCCACAAGTCGAGGAACTTTCCAAGAATGTTTGCCATGGTATTGTACAATAGGAATTTGATATGATGCCTTAAGAATACCTTTTGGAAAGTGCACATTTAGACTAAAACGTTTTGGTATTTGTCATAGTATAATTTATACAGTTCTCTTTTCAAGACTAGTTTTATTCTATTCTTACATACAAATCACTCACATTTTTATTTATATTGCAATGTTTTAAATTTTTATTTTTTTTGGTAAGAGAAGATAAAGTTTATAGTCTATACCTCTCGTCACAATGCAGGCTCCCAGATTTTACATCAATAATTCCCACCGGTAGGCCATTTCACACAAGTACTTCTCCACTTCCTGGGGAGCATACATAAGAGCAGCTTATTGTCAGCACTCTCTTGCTAGCACTGTCAAGATATTTTGCTGCCAATACTGGGTACTTTTATACACCTAAATGAGGTAAAGATGTGTGTAAAGAGACTTTCCCAAGGAATCAATGTTGGACCAAGTGCTAGCTGGAATTGAAATAACAGTCTTCCAATTGCAAGTCAACCATGTCAACCACTTTTGAAGTAAATAAACAATTGTTTTGTCATTTCCTGGAATGGCCTGACATTGTCAAACTTAGAGAAAAGTAGTTCAATCAACTTGTAATTGTTTAAGTGTTTATCATTTAAATATTGTTTTCTTATTTTTGAAAAATCTTATTTCAGTTTTGGATGAAATCAGCACTCTTATCTCCAACATTTTAGTTTATGATCGGGTATGTGCATCACTTCGAGTCTTAAAATTTTGTTTATTTATTTTGATGGTTATTGCATTGAATGTTATGTATTTCATCAGAGAAATAAATAATTTAGGTCAATTACAACTTTCCATCTACATTGATTTAAGTTGATTTGTGAAAAATATTTAATAGAGAGAGATGTTCACATTCATTTCAATACTTAAAAGGACAATGCAAGAGTAACAGATAATGTTTATGAATATTTCTCTGTTATAAATAGATTAAAACGAATATTTGTAAATATTGCTTTTCCTGTCTTTTTCTAATTTCTGATAAATAGATTTTCTGTCAAAATGGCTAAGCAGTATTATATTGCAGGAAATTACTTTCATTGAGTATGTAACAACTTTAGTTCCATCTATCATTTGCTATTCTTTCAGGAACCCCCAGTCTCATCACTCAACATAATCTCTAGAGAAGCAACACAGAAGTCTTTTGTACGTCCTGCTGATGTGATTTCAGAGCAGCCAGTTGCTCCTCCTGCCACTCGTGCTAATGTAGAGTCAGCAGCATCAACCCCAAGATCTGTTCGTCGTTCCAGCATTTCATCAGACAAAATTCATATTAAAGAACTCCAGGAGCAATACAATGAATTGTGAGTTGATAGACCTTTTATTGAATTACAGAACACCATAGTGGAGAGAACAATGGCTTTGGGCCCATTGGAAAGATGTTAAATATCCAAGCCATAGATATTAGAAGGCTTGTTAAGGATGCTGAGAAACATTTCCCTTTTCTAGCATTCAAACTATGTCTCTTTCTCCTGCTTACACTAGAAAGGCACATCTACTCAATGTGTGATGATCCACAAAAAAAAGAACGTCAAATTTCTAACTGTTGAAAGATAGCCAAAAATAAACCAAATGTCAGGAGATGTAGGCAGACAAAAGATCTATGCAAAGACAAAAGGATCTGTGCAAAGTAAACCTAACCATTACAAGTGATAAATTATTAATGAATATTTCAGCTTGCAATTTATACATCTTGATTATGTTTTGGTTTGCTTTTTTTTTTTTTTTTTCTCCCCCAGAAAAAATCAGCTTAATTCAGATGGCAAAACTCATCAAGAACAGCTGCAGTAAGTGCTTATTGAATTTTCTTTATTGCCAGTGACTTTAGAAATTGACATAAAGCTTTGCTTCCCAATCATTGCAATTTTATTGAAAGTTTCCTATCATTTTCTACATCCTGGGCAGTTCCATTGCATCTAAATCTGTTTTCATTAGCAAGTAAAGAATTGTGAAACAGCCACTTTCCTTTTTGCTCTTCCGGAATAATCAAAACATTTAATTGATAATACCTTCTTCAGAAATTAATGTTTATTGATTGAGAGTTTGCGCTTGTCAAAGTGCCAATACTATCTTTCTATTTTTGATTTATGAATCTTGATATCTTAAAGTTTCTTATGATGAATTCAAGACAAAACTCTGATACTCTCGCTCGGTAATGTTTTGTTTTACTTTTGTTCATCTTTTTAACACTAATATGCTACTTTAATATTATGCCAAATAATTAAAATTCACAAATCATAATAGAAAATTATAATAAATGATTTAATTCAATATCATTTTTCTATAGGCGTAATACAGTTGTTATGATGGAGATGCAGGACACCATCAATGAGCTTCATAGAGAGTTATCTGCCCTTGGTAAATCTGCTAAACGGACAAAGTCTGCATCATCCACTCGAGGAAGTGTAGTAAGTGACCATAATCACTAGATTCTTCATAATATATAACAATAAAAACTGTTGAAAGGATATCAAATTTTAAATGAGATTTGTATATATTTTTAGATGACATTTTCAATTGTTTTTATTTAATTGTGATGATGTGATTTTACCTCAAGGCACAAAATTGATATTGGTATTGATTTCATTGTATTGTTTCTTGCATTATATAATTAGGTGTCACAGAAGTCGCCATCTCCAGAAGCAGCTGTTATGTTTACACGGTTAGACTCAGAGCGAAATGCCAAAATCATGAAGAAAGCCGTGGTAGAAGAGAAATTAGATCAGGATAAATATAAGGTAATTTTGTTTCATTGTTCAGGAAATGTAAAATCAGTGTTCTCTTTATTTGTTAATGATTCAGTTTAGACCATGAATTGTTTTTTAAGATTGTTTTGTAGATTTTTTGCTTTGAAAGCATTATAAATTTTCATGCAAATATTAATTTCTGTATATAGAAATTGTATTCTGTTTAAATAGTACATATCCTACAATATTTCATGCACATTATTAAACATTTTTTATAGGAAGCTGTAGCCAAAATGGATGAGTATGTTAGTCTGCCAGCACAGAGGCTTGCTCATTTAGTTAAAAAGTATGTGCACCATCGTCGCATGAGAGATATTGAAGGTAACTGATTTTTAATCCCAATTCTTTGTTTTCAGTTATTTTTATAATTATATCTGAAAATTAAAATTAATAGTTAGATGAGCCTTATTTGATGTTTTGAGGTTATGAAAATTTAAAAAATTTAAAAATAAATCTGTTGACCTACCTTGATATAGCTTTAGGACCAAAATCAAGAAGGAAAATCATGTAATGATTACTATCTCTTGCAATACATCATACGATTACCCTTGAAAATGTATACCATTGCATTGTAACCAGTTACCATTTGCTTGTTTTTAACTCTTATTTTACTTCATTCTCTTAGAAAAAGTCAAGAACAGCGCAAGCCTAGATGAAGATGTGTTTGATGTTTTGGATAAAATGGAGAATTTGCAAAACCAGGTAATCTTTTTAATCTATGATGTTTCAACCTTGATACCATTACTCTAGATATTATCCTCAGCTTATATCTTGCATTATCTAGGCTCTCTTGATATCTTTTCAATTTGGTAGTGCAAAATCATAATTTTGGGGGGTTATTTTGTTGTTTGATTTCCATGGTTTAGTTTGATGTTTGGAATAATATTGTCATGGATAGTCTATTTGTTTTGTTTTTTGTTTGGTTGGTTGTTTGTTTTTTGGTTAGTTTTATTTAAAAGCTCATATTTTGTTTGGATGGTAGGGAAGAATAATGATTGTGATATTGTTCTTATATTACTTTGCTACAGTGATTAATTTCATCTTCATCTTATTATCCATATATTCTCTTGTTTTAACACAGAGAGCTCGTCAATGGGCATCTACCATGGATGAGATGGGCATAGAGAGATTGCGCATAGCCAATCTTTTGATGAATACATTAGAGAACATTGAACAGGAATCTGGAATATTCCTAATCAAACCCATGTACTCTTTCCGCGGAAGGTGATATAAAGAGAAATTAAATGAAATAATTGTTGTATCTCTTCTTTCTCTCTGCTATCATTGTCTTCTCTATATTACTTTATACTATAATCATTAATTTCATCATTAATAAAGAAGTTATAAATTTAACAAAGAGATCTTGCTGTGTAAGACAATCATCCAATATGAAAATAGATCAATAAACCCAATCACATCTACTATGAATATTATTTCTATTAATTTGTTGAAATATGTGTTGCTTCTTTGTTTGGAACCCTATTTTTGTTTGTCTGATCTAGATTCTGAATCCAGTTTCTAGTTTTCTAGTTTTCTAGTTTGTTATTCATTTCTCAAAATACCCTGATTATGCCTAAACTTTTACTTCTAAAATAATTGCACTAAATTTGCAGTTAAACCATGTGAATTTAAAGCTAGAAGAAATCATGTTTCTTTTCTTTAATGATACATCTTATCATGAACTTAAGTTTGAAAATCCCAATGTATTTCCACAAACAGGAATATCAAACCTGGAATTCAAAGCAAGATGAGCAGACCAATTCGTTCACAACATCGCAACATGACACCAACCAATGATGCTGCCAGTTCATTTATTCCTGCTCCCACCCCAGCCTCAAATTATCGCTTAGTCCGCCATGAACAGCATTACTTACAACAGATGCAAAAACAACAGGTGAAATTATGAATTATAGTTGACTCCTGTTTTTACTCAGACAAATGGAAAGATGGTTTATTTTTCATTGCATCATTTCAAGAATATTGATTTTAATGTTGACACTTTTACTCCATGAAAAGCTCTCACTGCGTCTTAAAAGCCTCTCTCGTTGGTCTGAGAAGGGCTCAAACAGTATATATCAGACACAAGCTAGTCAATGGGAGTGACATGTGTGTGGCAGGTCAATGTTTTGGGAAATGGACCTTGGCTTCTTAATTGGAAATATCCAATTATCTTCTTTAGTTATAAGGAAGTAGACTTGATTGGATAGTATTCTTAGACTCAAGCCAATGAGATTGCAACTTACATTTACCTCAGAGCTTTTCCCAAGGATTTTTTTTATTCATTAATAAAACATCTATTCATTGGATTTTCATCTAACTCACTTCTTGACCTTTTTATTTTACTATAAGTTAAGGGAATGCTGGCACCTAAGCAATACTACTTCATGATATCAGGAGGTTTTTGTTTTTTTGTTGGGTTTTTTGTTTTGTTTTTTTGTTGTTTTGTTGTTGTTGTTTTTTTGTTTTTTTTGTTGTTGTTGTTTTTGTTTTTGTGTGTGTGTGTGTGTGGGGGGGGGGGGGGGGGGGGTAATA
>JASKDV010103878.1:0-14627 GCA_032466395.1 Aegires albopunctatus | reverse complement strand
CAATGCATTGATTCATATTATTAATAATAGTGCAATAATATTTATGTCAATTCAGATTATATAAATCATGTAAAATATTTTCCTAAACCAACACTCATCGTTAATGAACTAATAATGTAACAGGAATGAATACACAATATGTAATCTGAGTGTCTGTCACAAAATGCTCATTAAGGAAAAATGTTAGTTAGAGATGGAGCTGGGCAAGTGAACAGGAAAGTTGTCAAATGAAAATGGTCAAATTTACATCAAATGACATAATGGACCGAGAGTGCAAATGAGAAAAGATATAAAGCCCAATTTTACTATGATCCTGAACACTGCGGCACAAAGCACCATCGTTGGCCTGATATGCCGCCGTTTTCAAGATCATGGAGGAAATAAACCCTTTGTAAGTCATTTTAGGAAGTAAAATTATATAGCATTGCATTTTGTACCTGCAAAGCCGTCACACTCATCAGGTTCTGAAGAAAATCAGCAAATAAATGTTTTTCTAAATAAAGATTGATTTATTTTTGATGATTGATGGAATTACCTTCTAATAATTATTCATTAATATTATCAAAGTTAACGATCAATAATCATAATGTCAATAAAATCATTATATCATTTAAGTATACAAGAGTCAGTTCCTATTAAACCATAGGTTGGACAGCTCTTGAATGTTTACAATATCCTAAAATCAAAGTGAAAAACATGTCATCAATTTGCCTATCTTTCTTTCGCTGTCCATAAAAATATGTTAAAAGTGATCATGGCTCACCTGCAACAGTTTTATATGGATGTTTGAGTGTTGTGTTCACTTCAGGAAAACTGTCGGCCAATTCCGTCTTCTGGTAGAAGGCTACAAGTTCCTTTAAGAATGTAAAGATAAAAGATAAAAACAATACGGAAAATTGCTATCACAGACCAAGCCCGTATCATAGAAATGAGGATCTTAGTCGTTAAACCGGATAAGCAGAGTAAAATGAATAAAAATGGAAAAAAGCAGACTCCACTGAGGCCAGAAATGCTAAGTTAGTTGCCACCAGATTCTACAAATCCTGACCGAGGATCCCCTAAATATTATAAGACCATTTCTCAGCTTCCATTTTAAGTATTATTCTTAATACATCTGATTATGTGCCTAAATTATCCCTGAATCTATTTGTCACTCTACCGTGCTTATTGATAGTGTCATTGACCTTTTGAGAATCCTATATATACCATAGAACCACTTGACAGATATGAGATATGCAAGGTGTCACATGGACTCTGTTAGTATTATATGTAAATACACATTTTACTGAGAAATAAAAACCTCAGCAGCTGAAACAAAGGATGGTTAGGGCTCAGGGTTTAATACTTAAAGGAGTGAGAAACTTTAAACTTTCTCTTTGTAAATGTTTATTTCTTACAATGCTAAATGTTATGATACATTATGTTAATTCATTAGATGATGAAAAGTGCTTTGAGCTTTTTAAAACACAGGGACAAGCGCTACATTAAAATGATTTATTATTTTAAGATTATTATCACATATTTGTTCAATTATTTATCATCAGCACTAACTGTGTTGTATGCCAATCTAGATGGGCATTTTTCATGTCGATGTGACAAACAAAAACTACTTACTTGGACTGAATCAAAAAACCTTGGCTCCGCTAAGTAGAATTTGCTTTCTGTGTTTCTGTTGACTTTAATGTGTCTCACTGCCATGGCATGTCTGGGAATAGAGGTAAACACAATTTTGATGATGCCAACCAATTACAAGTTAATTGCATAACGTGTATAATCAAAATTAAGTCCAATAGACTTAAGGTTTACATTAGACGATTGCCAGCAGGATAGCTAGGATGTAAGTATAGAATCAATTTGACAGGATGTCTTTTTTAGGCCTTAAAATCAAGAGTAGTGTTCTCCTTCCGTTCCCATTCAGTGTTGATTTCATGATTTCAGATGATCATTGTTGGAGTGCTATGTAATTACTTGAACACTGATATTTTGGGCGTTTACGCTGTTGTAAATGGCCATTAAACTTTGGCCTTCAAAAATTGTCTGTTTTTTGTTGTTGTTTTTCTTGCATCTAATGTGTGTCATTTATATTGATACGCTTTTTTGTATATACATTTGGTAATTTGCAAGTTGGTAGGCACCTTTGGACAGTCTTTAAAGTTTTTCTTCATGGTAATCTCCTTTAATCAAGTCTTTTTCCCAATATGTTCAATGCCAGTAAAGATTATGGTAGCCCAAGAATATAGGTTATGTTATATTATAAAGATGACCCCCACATTCATGCTGAAAATCAGGAATGCAGAGGCTTTCTATCTCCTGTATTTCAACTCCTCACCAAATCTTTCTTTTGTCTTCCTTTAATTCTTAAGTGCCTGTCTGATAAATTTTCTATATCTCAATCCCAAGACCGTGCTTTCTCAAACATGTCAGTATGACCAAGCTTATTGAAATAATCACTGTATCATTTCTAGAATTTCAAATATTCGTTCACCTTCGAGTGAGGATCCCATATCTCTTATATAATACTCACTTGATACTAAGACTTAATTCTCCTTGGCGGCTAGGATTGTTGGTCACTCGGATTAAGAAAGTTCCATCTGGCAATTTATCCAGCACCTGTTGGGCAGTTGGTCGCTCCATCTCACCGACATACCTAGGATATGAAATTAACATTTGTATCACAGTGTGAGACAACCTAGAGTAAAACACAACAGTACATTTTGAACTAAGCTAACTTAAAAGAAAACTGAATGAAATTGAAATTGAGGACAAAAATACCAAAATTATTATTAACTTTAACTGAAAATGCCAGTGCTTAATTAATGATAGCCAAAAATTTGACATTTTTACTGTTGCTACTAATGAGAGCTGTTCTGTTGCCAAACAATTGTCATCAAAGATTTAATTCAATAAGAAGAGTTCGAAATTGTCTTACAAAAGCTTTTCATTAACTTCTTTTAATTCTCATTAAATCATGTACAATCCCCCTTTTTATGATTAATGTGAAATGAAGATATCATTATAATACCCCATATAAATATCAGTCTTATTCCAATAAATTCATTGGTATTGGCATGATTTAAAAAAAATAAAAAATAAAAAAATAAAAAAGATTTCTCTGTAGATCTATATTAGTTTTAAGTTATAAAAATAAAGGTTCTAAAGTTATCAATAATCGAATAGTCTTCACCGTCTTGTTAAAATCAGTTTTATAAGGTATTTCTTTTTTTCTCTGCAAAACTAATGAAGTATTATGAAGATCAGTGAAAATGTGAAATGGCTTCTTACAGAATAAACTTTATTATGTCCTCTTCATTATCATAATCATATTCTTAGTCAATATATGTTTATAAAACCATGTTACATCCAATGGTTATTTGATTAGAAAGGTTTTAAATAACATAAAAGGCCGTCTTTAAAGTAATCATTACTTTATAAGATAACAATAAATTCTCATCTAATTTAAACCTTTGCAATAGAGTTAACACACACAAAATTATTTGTCTTTAGATTTTAGCATTTACTAAAATACAGTTATCCTGGGGGGGAAAATTTAACAGATTTTTTTTACTCCATTTAAAACATAAGCATATGATGTAATAAGGTAGAGAAAAAAACCTTATCGCTGACAGCGATCACAATTCTTTAGTAGACATGTAAATTATCAATATCAGTTATGCGATAATGTCTGAAGAGATATATGGTATGCTTTTAATTATAATATATATGTCCTATGATCAAAAATGATAATGCTTAGAAATAATGAAAGTATGTAATATCTTCTTTTATATACTTCCAAACATATACAGTCTTTTCCCTCACTTGCAATTGAAAGTCATTGATCTATATATATATATATAAAGCTATAAATACAATTATAATAACAGTAATGAAAACAGCAATGCTTTCCCACTAGCAGGCTCTATGACTGAAATTTACAGAAGATGAAAATCATGCAATTATGACAAGGGCTGATCACTACATTATATGGGGAGAGAGAGGAAATAAAAATGCTATGACAACATTTAACTGAAGACCCAAGAGGACAGATAGCAGTTATTTCCGAATGCAATACAAAAATGGTCCACCTGTCTTTCTAGTGTTAATTCCACGCAATCAGCACTTGTGAATTTTTAAAGAGAAACAAAAAAGTCATGGGGTGAGTTTGACGCTATATTGTGAGTGCAAAAAGGATATTTGGTGATCTTGGCATACTTCATACTATAACATTTTTATGTCTAATCAAGGGTGAGATCCTTCTACATAAGTGATGATTATTCCTGTTACTTGTTCCAATTGAATTAGGACTCATTATTTTTTAAGAAAAATGGTATCATTTAATTCCCCAAGGTTGCCTAACCTTTAGTTTTAATTTATTTCATTTGCTTTTCTATAAGACATTGATCCTACTACAGCTAGTATTGTCAATTTCATGTTTTCCACTGAATTCACTACCGTTACTTTAAGTTCATCCATCTTATTGATAATGATGGAGTATCACTTATATTCCTTTATTTTCTAAAGCAAATTCAAGCCATCTCAGTGGACTTGGCTAGATAAATATTTCTCATTATCATCAATCATCATCATAAATATATGAAACTTATCTGCTCTGATTTTACCTGTGAGACATTTCTGATAACTTTCAATGGTGACGATTACCTGGTTGCATTTCATGCAATTAAATTATATGTATGAATACTCTGGTGCTTAATAAGGATGTCTGTGATTCCGTGATTCTTTCTAGAAAACACATACACATTCTTTCCTCACTCACCCTCATCCAGTTCCTATTTTGGAATGAAGGTAATCATCCACTTCCCAACAACTAGCATTAACCTTAGTTTAAAAATCATAGTACTTGCAAGACTTATTGAGAGTCCAGCTGGTCTTTGTTTTAGATTAGGTGAATCAATAATATTGTTTCTCTGATCTAACTCTTTACCCAAAGGGATTACCATCAGTTTTTAAAACCCCTCAATACAAGTAAGAGCGTGGATGGATAAAATCCAGATTTCAAAACAGAAGCCCATTTATTATACTTAAACCTTAACACCTTGAAAAAGTAAATTTAAAAGAGAAAAATGTTAAGTTTTTGTTTCTTACTCTTATTACTTATCTGGTTCCCATGACAAATAGGTTTTAGAGAAGAAAGGAAAGAGTGAGCAAGAGAGAAAGAAAAATTAAGCTCAGTGCTTAATATTAACCTGACTGAAAGCAAAGCAGGGGGGTCTTAAAGTCATAAAAGAACCCAAACACCTACCATGGAAAGGTACTTAGACTAGCCACACTGACCGACCGACTGTGCTCAATGGGCGGCTGCCTTTTGGAAAGGGGTGACAGTGGATGGTCCCCACCGTTAGTCAGGCTTGGTCTAGTTTCCACATATGAGGCTTTTCTCTGCATCTACACATACCAAAAACACAATATACAAACATACACAGGAGTGAGCACAAAAAATAAATTTAAAAAATTAAAGAAAGAAATTATATTAAAAAAAAGAAAAGAAACACCAGTAAAAACTGAAGGCTTTGTACATGGACATGCAGTTCTTGGAGGGCTTATTCAAATAATACATTAGCGGACCTGCCAACTAAATGAAATTTTTAAAGAAAAAAGATGCTTCAGGAATGGCTCAATGTAATTCAATGGTTATTCAAATTTTCAAAATTAGTCCTTCTTCAGTAGGGAATGGTTGGCAGGGCAGCATTTCAAGTTAAGAGAATGAAAGAAAGAGCGAGAAATGTTACAGAGATTATTATGTACAAAAATGTAAGGAAAGAGGTATGTTTAACTATTTCATTTCACAAGGATATAAAAGTGAGAAGAATATTCACTGGATACAGTAAGAGGTGCTGTGACTGAATATAGGATTGTATGAGAATGTGTGAATGTGTTTCATTTTCTGCATTTGTAAATGAGACGATTATTGTTCAAGATGTATCCATAATTCTTTTCATTAGATCAGGATCTAGACAATGTTCACTGCTTCAATTATAATTATCTAGCAAAACACAAGAAACCATATGTTTGATGAAACATTCACAAGTATGAAAGAATGGGGAGGAGACTATATATATATATATATAGGCCATGATGTTGAAACAAAATGAGAAAAGAAGAGAAAAGAAAAATAGAAAATCCCTTAACCTTTTGATTTTAAAAATGTGGTGATGTTCCATATGTATTTTGGAAACACAGCAAGATTGCAAGACAAATCATGCAGCAACACACATTCATTGGGAATGACACCTGAGATGTTTTATTCTTAAAGATTCCTTACATAGAGCAACTAATATTTGTAGCATGAAAATGTTTCCTTTGTATTCCTTGATTCCAGAGTTGTCGTTATTTCATAAAGATATGCCATGACCGAAGCAGACAGCCACAATGGTGCAGTGGCTTACTTGACCCATTGACCCTGAGAACTAAGTAGGCTAAAGCTTCAGCCTTTAATAGGCTCACCAAACGTGGTCGAAGGATAGAGGCCAAATTATAATTTTTTTTTACTAAAAGACAAGTGGAAAAACTTAAGACGGGAACTTTTTTGTGGTCGTTCTCACATCAACAACAAAAATTTCAGGGAATTCCAGACATCCAATAGTAATCGGGAATGACAAGAAAAAAAGAAAGAAGGAAAGATCAAGGATTGAATTGGAATAATGGAATTAAACATGCTCATATCATCATCACATTTTTGGAGAAATAATTGTTTAACCATCATATATCCCTGAAGGCAACCCTGAACACCAATCTCATGCTTGCAAAAAATTCATCATAAAATTACTAAGCTAATATTTGGAGCACAAACAGTATTCCTCAAATCAGTTAAATCTTTGTCTGTTTATGACTGGGTATTGGGAAGAGAGAAAGATGAGAGAAACTGTAACAGGAAACAACTGGAAAGAAATGGAAAGGATGGCTGGCAGAAATCATTGGAAGAATTTCTTTGATGGCTGTAGCCTCAAGAGAGGCGACGAGTTACTTAGGTACTAGTGCATAGATGGCAATGACAACTAATAAGACCAAATGACTCCAAATTACAACATGAAATCTGGACAACGTGGTTAGCCAAACATGAAAATAGGATTTGAAATAATAATATTGATCTAGCAGCAAAAGGGTAGCTTAAGTCATGTTTTCAGATTTGGTGAAAGTAAGAATGGTATAAAAAAGAAAAGCAATGAAAAGATATCAATTTACATGAATACCAAGAACAGACACTCTAATGCCTGACTCCTTAAAGCACCATTAGTTTTAAAGAAAAAGGAGAAAAAGCTTCTAGACACCTAATTCCATTAGATTGAGAAGGAGTACCGCTAGCATTTAATTATTTTCAAATAGGAAAGCAAGCCAAAACATTTTTGGTAAAAAGTCAGCTGAATCAAATCACACACATATGATGTTAAAGTTGAGCATGCAAGAATGAAAGAACATAGAGACATCTAGTTATCAAGCAATAAAACATGAAGGAAGCTTTCGAAAAGGGTTTTAAAAAGACAGAATTCCTTGAGTGACAGATGTTTAATTCCTTCCCCCCCATTCTTACTTATGGGAGGGGCCTGTACTGTAAAAATAAAATCCTCACTTGTGTATTATTTTCATTCCTTCACATCTCAATAATCAGTCCTTTGTACCCATTGAGGAACAAGTGGCCTCAACTGTGAATTTCAATCTGTTTGTGTTTCGAACCTTTTTCTTAACATCATACCCAAACTACTACTTCTGCTTTCATCTCTATTTCCAGGGGGGTTCTTCGCGATCATGTTCTAAGCAAGGCATCCTCCTTTTCTTTTTCCCTGCATATTCCATTCTATGGCTTGCTTTGTTATCTTGTTTTTCCTCAGAGTGCAGCATATCCATTACCATTCATACCTCTATCTTAATTCTGAATGCCATCTTCCAAATGTATCATTGAAGGGATATATCCGTGTAAATAATGAGTAGAATTATCATATGAATATTGTATTCATTGGGCTAACTTTGTTTTTGTTTTTTCAAAATGTGGAAGGGTTTCAATTTCAATCTTTACAAGCAATAACAGACAACCATAAGACTAGATCCTGATTGACAGTTTCAGCTTTTGTCTTATTGCGCAATTTAACGCTGGAATAGCATAATGAAAATCCGCTTTTAGATGCTATCATTGCACACTCCAAAATATTAGACACAAGCAATTTTTTTCATATGTATCTATTCCTTTGTATCTTCCTCATCATGAATACCTGATGTCCTCAAATTTCTCTTGAAGAAACTGATTCTTAAAAAAAAAATAATTCAAATACCATCAATTTCAAAACACACTGCAAATGAAACACATTGCAAATGAAACACACTCACACGTTTAAAGGATAATGGGTTGGCCAAGCAAGAAATATTAACACAAACAAACACTTTTGTAGCAAACTGAGAAGAAAAACTCTTGGTTCGCAAAAAAGTATGCATGCAAAAGTTGAAACATCCATCCGGATTGAGGTTAAATGATTGGAGTTATGTACATGTGTAAGAGAACACAGATTGAATGAAGAATACAACAAATTAATAATAATGAGTTCTTGGGTAGGGGATCTGGGATTTCTTGGGGTGTACAAGAACCAAATGAAAAATGCTGGTGAAGAATCATACCACAGTTGAGATGGATTGACAGGGGCGGTGGACTTTTGGGTATGGTCCGCGTTGGCTTGCGCTGCACCAGCCGTTGCCCCACCGGTTGAACCAGTGGCTGGTGGGATGGCCACAGTGTGAGACTTATTGGAAGAATGATTGGATGTCTCAGCCATAACAGTAGCAACACCCGTACCATTACTAGACCTAGTGGAATCCTCGTAACTAGACCGAATGGTCGCCTAGAAGTTCGAGAACAGAGGGAGGAGGAGGAGGAGGAGGAGAAAGATGCGGTCGGCAGGAGGAAGAAGCAATGGAGGAAGGAGAAATTTGAAAGAAAAAAAAATTTGTAGCAACAGGCAAAGCGGACAAAAAGAAAGGAGAAAGATAGAAAGAAAGAAAAAAAAAAAGGTTATGCAGTAATATCAAAACGCAGTGATTTACATTTACAGGTCATTAGTCTGAAAAGTATCATGATTTCCGAATAATTTATTCTTTCAAACCTCTCTTAAAGAGAGATAAGACCTTCGTAAAGTTAAATTTGTGTGATGAATTATTAATGAGCATAATTTCAATGTCCATAATCAATAGAACACTAATCTTACATGTAAGAAGAATTAAGATTTGTCGATAAGCTGATTAATCATTAACAGACCTGCCAACTTTTCAAAATCAAAAAGAGGGAAAATCTTCCGAGGTCAAAGAATAACATAAATATAGGAGACAAACCGCAACTTCTGTCTCTTTTTAAAGTTCTAGAATAAAACGCAAGAAAATACAGAGCAGCCCACTTATAACGACATCCTCTCTATAGCGACATGATGTCCAAGTCCCGATTTTTTCCCTTTATATCATTAGTAATAAAAAAACTCACCATAATGACACACATTTTAGTAAAAACCCTATATAGCGACATCGATATGTCGGTAATCGGCAACTTCACATCAACAGTCAAGACGAAATTTCTGGTCCGATGAAAACGCTTGCTTTCATACCAATGAAATCCCGTAGCACACTATTCCAATATTAGCAGTAAATCTCAAAGAGAGAATGGAGAGTAGATGTAAGGAGGCGCTGAAGGAGAGACGTGCTTGCGGGTAAGAGAGAGCCTTTCTTTGCAATCATGATAAAAATTGAAAATTTCTAAAAGGCAAACACGATCAAGCAGTTCGCAAGCGATTGGAAGTCTCTCGCTGACATGACCCCATCTGGGTTGTGCCCGGGCTGCCCGGGGACAGGGTTTTTTTAACCCTGAGACCGGAAAGTTGGCAGCTCTGCAGTTTGTCCACAGTCAACAAGAACTCTTTGTGAATAAGGGAACTAATTGTAACGTGACCAATCAAATAAAGATTGATGATTTCCTGGTCCACAGAACGTACCATTGCATTCTTGGTACTTTAACACACACACACTCAACATTTTTTGTTGCTTCATTATAATAACAACTCTCGTTAACGACATATTTTTCTGGACCCGATGATGTCTTTTTAGGGAGGTTCCACTGTAAGACCCTAGTTTACTGGCCTATTTCAAAATATGATTAGATCTAGAATCCAGATCTAAATAATTATCCATTTAATAGGCTTGCATATTTAAGTTGATTTTAGATTAGATTAAGTTTAAGCAATACGTGATGATCGACGATGTCCATCTAGATCGAGGTTCATGACAACGACGATCGATTGATTGCCGGTCAAGAATAATTAGCAAATTCCAGATTGAGAATCCGTGAAAATTCGATCAAAACCGGGAAGGCGGGGAATGGGAGTGTGAATTCCCCGGGAAATCCGGGAACGTTGGCAGGTTTGCATTAATCAACCTCATTTTCTCCTTTCTTGCAATGAAATAAAAAGCAAAAAGCAAAATTGATTTAACCAATTCGTATCAATTAGCTCTGATAGAAATTTGATGCTTGTCATGAAAACTTTGTTTGTTTGTGAGGTAATACAATGCAGTCAATCATGATTGGTTCTCAGACTTGCCCCTCTTTGGCATATTTCAATGAAGCCCCATATATCAGACAAGATTCATTTCAAGAACTGTCATACCATGTAGGGTAATTGCAATGTATGAGCATGACTCATCGAAATATGGGATAGATTGCTCTGATCTACAAAGATCATCCTAATGATCGGATATTCCAGTCTGTGATGATTATTGCAATGATTTAAAAGCAAGAAAACTAACAAATTCTCTTGGGATTAAGGAAATCAAGAAAGGTTAGTCCTTCGCAGCCTCTTCATCAAATATTGAATGTACCAAAAGATTTAAGAAACATTCTGTCTGTGTTGCCTCTCTAATAAAAATTAAAGCAAAGGTCACTCCACTCAACTTCTCAAGTCAAGGTATAAATTTAAAAAAAAAAGATAGAACGAGAATGTATAAAGACAAAATCTTGAATACAGATATAATTACAATGATTTAAAATGTGTCCCAACAAGCTGAAAGAGTGGAATTAAGGATGCAAGCCTTGTACCAATAAAAGGTAAACAAAGTGACTCTAACAGTACTTACAGATATCTTCTCTTTAATGTAACTGCAAGGAAAGTAGCCCTCATTCCCTTGAAAACGGCCCTGAATAGGAAATACCGCAGATGGAAATTATTTGACAACAGTATAGCAATCAGTCATTGGTTTTGGTATAAAACTTTAGTGAGGTAGTTATCAGTTAACTGAGTATGGCAACAAATAATTCTATTTAAAATCATAATGTCAGGTTACAGATTATACATCCTTCTCTTGAGCTGGCAATATATTCAACTTTCATTGCAAATGAACTTGGTGGAACCATATTTTCAACAATACTGATAATCCCTGATCGTAACTGAATCTTCTCAATCAATACAATTTTAATGAATTTCACTCTTCACATTGGCATTATCAATTTCTATGATTAACGTTTCAAGACCTTACATACCATCCACCAATTGTCATCTGATTTCTTTAAAATATGAATAACATCGCTTGTTGAGAAGTGGAGGGCTGGTTTGAAAGGGCTGGGGGGAGGAGGTTGTCCCCTGTAGGCCTGTTTGGCTTCACCTTTGATGACTGACGAAAAAAAGAAAGTATACTACCCAAAATAAGTATGGAAGAAAATGAAAAAAATAGAAAATGAAATTCTATTCCTGCAATCGAATCAGCTTTATTTTGTTTGCATTTGTCGGAAATTTTGTAAATATGAATTCATCAATGGTAATAACAGCATCATGAAAGGGGAGCGGATATAACTCAGTGGTTAAGGTGCTAGTTTACCCAGCCAAAGGTCTCTGGTTTGTACCTGTGCAGGCTTGAATTTGAAATCCAAATTTTCAGGTTTCCTTCCACCCTCTATCTTTTAAGTTGCTAGGATAAAGAGTGCCAAGTCCCATCGGAGACGGAAAATAACCTCGGAGGTCCAATGTGTATAATATACCCATGTAAAAGAACACTTGGCTGTTTATAAGGTAGTCTAGGAAAACCTTGATATCACCAAAGTAAGGGGACATGGGTTAATTCAATACAACAACAACAAAGGCATTCTGAAAATGGTGTTGAAAATGACATGACATAAATAACAGATATGACGATGAAGAAGTTAACACAAATGCACCTTTTGTATAAAATGAGAGAAAACTGTCATAAAATTTGAAGAGCAATTCAAAGCCAAGGGTGCGTCTCTATATCCTTTTCAATTTCTTCAGTTTACCACCCAAAAAGCAACATAACTCAAAAACCTTACCTGGGCCAGGAGTTGATAATGAAGGTCTGGGCGGCCTGGCTGGTGCTGTTGATACAACAAACCAAACAAATGTCATCATTTGTTGAAAAAGTAAAAGTAGTAGTAGAAGAAGTAATAAAAAAAAACCTGTCCAACAATTACAATATCAACAACAACGCCCTCAACAATAATAATAAATAATAACAATACTAATAAAAATGATAATACTAATACTAATAAAAATGAAAATAATAAAAATAATAATAATAATGACAATAATAATGATTATAACAATAATTGTAATAATAGTAATGAACTGAATTTTCTAGCACATCTCTATTTGTTAGGAAATATAAAGAAATGCATCCCAATGGTTCATTCTAATATTTCCTTATCATCACAATAAGTCATTCTGAGCAGTTTGCTTTTTAATTCATGTTGATATCAAATGGTGCATCTTCCAATTTGGTTATCTTATTCCTTCTCACTTTTAGTATGGATTCTCTGTCCCTTGAAAATTTGGTATAGATTATGTATGCATCAAAGAATTAATGATGTGTATGAGAAACCATCCCCCTTATAAAAACGTCACACACTCACAGACAGACATTGCTCTATCTCTTTCTCTGAAACAAATGCTGTCACAACCACAAGTAAGTAAGATCAATAAAAGAAAGGCTGACTATGAAACAACAATAAGTGCAGTCCACGATTCCCTCCTTTCATCCCTTGAGGAAATATGTTTCTTGGATCCATGTTGAAGAAAGACTAACATAATCAAGGATCAGACGCAGTGCAGTGGGTAGTACGGATAAATTATCTTGCCAAAGAAAAAGACCCTATTCCAAAAAGGGGCTGGAACCCAGTGCCCATGTGCAAAATCCTTTTTGTTAAACTCAGTTTATGGATTTGTTTTAACGCACCTGTCCAGGATTTTTAGCATTTGCCCGAGACTTTGCACGTACCCCTGCTCCAGTCCACCAAAGGCGTGGAAAAAGTCTCAGGTGAAATTAAGACCGTGGAACCGGCTGCAAGTTTCAAAGCATCCTACCTCGGCCAAGTGCGGAAGATCAAAGATGTACCTTGACACACATTCCATTTAAAGCAAATGCGCTATTTTCATGGATTGGTAGGAGGAGCATGTGTTGAAGTGTGAAATGTTGAGAAAGGGGTGAGAGTGGTAGTGATCGAGTGAACATTTCCAGCTTCTTGATTTGATGATCTATGTCTCGTGAACGTTCAGATCAAAGATAAAATGCTCTTTCACCACCCTACATTTTGGCACCAGCGGTTTTGTGTAAAGATTGCGTTTACCAAGCCTAACAAATTTATTCTGCATATATGGACACAGGTCCTTTTGGGTCAGAGTGCCATACCACTAACTACTTGGCCATTTAGTTACTTAAAACCGGATGGTAGTTATATTTAATAATAAGAAAAGGGAGTTCCATTTTTGTTTTTTTTAAAGAAAAGAAAGAGAAGAACACAAAAGCTACTTACGACTGGAAAGGTATGGTTTGCCAATGCATTCTTTATGCACAGCATTTTTGGTCTCTGTAGGTTGTCAGTGAACAGGAGAAAAAATTTTTTTTTTAAAATATACGATGCATGGCATGACTTCTAGTGGGCAGGGTTATTTTGATTCTATATGATAAACTTTCTAAAGTCATGTACAAGAAGAAACAGAACAAATTTTGTGATGCATGCAAATGCGCATATAAACTAAATTTACCTGAAATTGTACTAATTATAAGAAAGAAAATAGTATGCAAATTCTTTTTACCTTTAATCAACCATTTTAAAATGGCTTTTTAGCAATAATGTTTATTGACGTGATTCACTTATTATGAACATTAATTGGTTTATGAAATATCATCTTTTTTAAATATAGACTCAAATTAAACACTAACACAGGTATTTGCTGAACACATAAAAGATCAAGAGATCAAAATACATTCTCAGTGATAGGTAACAAATAAAATTATCTTACCTGTGCATAAATATCCCTGGAAGAAAACACCCCTGAAGAAAAACAAAAGTAAGATATTATCCCAGACAGCCAGACAGAAAGATAGATGAGCAGCCAGATAAACATAAGGTAGACACGCAAAAGGAAAGAAGACATACATAGAGATAGATAGCAGATAGGAAGAAAACAATCGGATGGAAGTTTTCCAAGACAAAATACCTGCTGAAATAGGCAAGCATTGAATTCCACATACATTCAACGCATAACTTGATTTCAAAATTGCAGAGCTGCCAACCTAAGATTTGCAGAATTTGTATCCACAGAGTACCTAATTTGTATTTTCATCTGAAAATTTGTATTCTA
>JASKDV010103767.1:0-14629 GCA_032466395.1 Aegires albopunctatus | reverse complement strand
ATAACAATGGAAACTAACACTCCCAATTCAAAAAGGAAAAGAAAGTTGTTAGCAGTTCATGACCCTCCCTCTGATTCAGAGGAGGAGGTATACGAACGATTTTTAGTCTTAACCGCTGAAAATGATACAAGACTGAATCCCTTTGTCGTGCAAAAATTCCTGATAGGAATTTCAAATGAAATTGCAGCAAAGGGTATTCGCGAGGGAATATTGTTGGAGTCTTGACTATAATAAAGGACAATAATAGACTCAACCAGTCTTTCTTTAAGCTTTTCCCTGACTGGTCTGTGCCAGCTCATTGTACCAAGTTACCAACCTCTGGCTTCCAATTGTATTTATTATTTGATCCTGTTCACCATATGAAAAACATTCGTAACGATTGGATCACAAAAAAGACCTAGCGTAACGATTGGATCACACTCCAAATTCAGGACGAAGATTAGCCCGATGGTCAGTCTTAATTCAGCTAGGGATGTATAACTGTCAAAACTAACAAAGGCAACCATATGCACATCCCGTATGGATAAACAAAAAGTGTCGCTTGCACTTACCGTTTTTTGCGATAATGTGTCAGCTTTGATATTGTCGCAGTCGAGTACAGATTCCTGGAAAAATACTGCTAGTTTTATCAAAGACGTTTTAAAATTATGGAAGCTCCTAAATTGTAAGACACCAGTGCAGCACATCCGTTTGTGTTACCCTGATCAGATTCCAATTGACAATGGTCAGACAGGGCAAAGGGGGCTTCAGACGTAGATAGAGTGGGCAAATATTGCTTCTGCGATGCGTTTTCTTGGTAAAATTAGTTCAATGTCATGCCATGACATCGGAATTTCAGTTTAAATGTGCTCATGAGCGTTAAACAAGATCTGATTGTCGTTGCTACGACATATGGGTAGTCCTAAAGACTATCGACAAGATGCCAGTGGAAAGCCACTCAGAGTAAAACTTTGTTACTATTCTAAGATGTAGATTTATAGTGTGATTTTTTCTTTTGGAAAGCTGTGGAGCTAATGTCTTGGCAATAATAGACTCAACCAATGCGTTCTCCTGGTGCCACTCACATACAGAGCTTCACAAAAGACACTACTCAAGCCATTCAATGGACATGTGTTGGACTAGCAGCCCTGTGTAATTTCCTGTTAACGACAGATACGTCGGCCAAACATAAGCGGGTCTGACTTGAGTTTTTTTTCAACTAGATGACATAGAGCATCATTTTCGTCCATGTCATAAGGTCAGCTGGCTGCAACTACTTTATGACAGTCTGAGGTTTTTAATACTCATGGTTTAGACCGAGCAACGCTCATGTTCTCTTTGTGAAGTGATTCAGAAAACGATTTTCATTCATGTGATCTTTATATTTCCCCTGACAAACAATGGCATGAACACCATAATCTCTCCCTCGACGAAAGGATGGCATTTTTTTATATTGCTGGCTATATTGCCTTTAAACATAAGCAATTATCAGGTGATGCCCATAATATCAGCTGAAGTCAAGGCTTATAGTTCAATGCCATCAACAGGAAAAACATGAGTAGAAGGAGATCCCCTTACAACATAGATTGGCAGATTATTCAAAATGAACAATTAGAAGGTATTAAAACAACCCTAAAAAGAGTAAAAGGTGAACCACTTACAATTTTAAATATTTATGTCCCCTAAGACCCCCTTTTAAACCTAGAAGACTTAGAAATGATAGGAGAACATATAGAAGAGAACACTTTAATATTAGGAGATTGCAATATGCATCATCCCTTATGGAGTTCTAGCAAAGAATTTAAATCAGGTAGGTAATTAGTAGATTTTATTACGGAAAATGAGCAAAGGTGTCCAAATAACGCGTAAAGCATATGTGAATTCTCAAATGTCGTAATTACAACTTTTTATTCCACCTTATGCTGACATCGACACGTCAAAGGAAATTATATATGTCATCGCAGACTATTTATATTATAACTGGTGATTTCAACAATTTTAGAAACACGACAATACTTGAATTAATTCAATTTATTGATTGCCTAAACTAGATCCTTTTTTCTGCAATGTTAAAGATTCTTATAAATGCTTAACCCATCCACCTCTCAGAAATTCCAATCATGTGACCCTTTTGTTATTACTAAAGTACAACCCTATTCTAAAATGTCATCCAAAGAAGAAATGTGTGCAAATTTGAAATGATCAAGTGTGCGAAAAGATGCGCGGATGCTTTGAATGTACGGATTGGAATGTGTTTATAGATCTGTGCAACGAGAGCGTTGACGAAATGAAATGATTGTGTCACTGAATATGTTAATTTTTGTGTCCATAGTCTCTCTGAAACTAAGAAATATAAGTATAAGGAAAAGATTTGACTTATTTTAGGCTTGGTAATATTAAATGCCATGTTGGGTGCTTCGAAGGATGTTAAAGATGGTGGAAGAGATGTTAAAGATGGTGGAGGAGATGTTTTAATGGAAGTTGGTGAGGAGGATTTAAACGTTAAGAGTTATTTCATTTGCAACTCCCAAGATGAAAAGAGTTGAAACAGCTTTTCTGAGGTTTTAATGATTGCTTCAAGTCAGTCTAATGAGGCAGACCCTGAGTGGGCATTTAATGAAGATGCTCATGATGAGCCAGCTGTTTCAGATGAGGTGGATGCATCAGTTACATTGTAAAACAGTCATGGTCATATTAGTAGGCAGTCCAAACCCCTGTCCTTTGCCCCTGCGCCCGCGAAGGTTGAGATCGCATAAAATCACTGATTTTAGCACATTTCTTACTAGCTGATGATAAAAAAAAAACATACAGCTGAAAAGATCAGATATCTCTCTTTCTAGATGGTATAAATTTCATTTCAGTTATATATCTTTAACAGTTTTAAATTTGCGATTAAAAACATTGGTTTTGAAAATGTTTTGTTTGATGTCAGTAGAGAAAAATCTAAGTTACAAGAGAACATTGATGAAAACAATAATGTCATAGTGACATTGAAAACAAAAACAGAGTCTCTAGAAAATTTGCTAGGTTCAACAAAATTAGACTTAAGAAAATGTCAGGTAGAGAAAGCTAAAGTTAATAAGATCAAAGATATTGAATGTAAATATAATTCTGTCGAAAGCAGTCTTCAAGATAACTTGACACATTACAAATGGACAGCTGACTTCAGTTGTAGAACGCCAAAAGGCTGAAATATCCAAGTTAAAAAGAAAAAACAAATTTTTTCAATCTGAACTATCCAGCGCTCAACAAGATTTAGAGTCTAAAAAGATTTTATAATAATATTCAGGTAAAAACAGGATTTAACAATACACATTCTGATGAGGTTAGGCAGGTTATCTCCCTACAGTCTGAAGCAGGCGTATCAGCTGCCAATGCTCAAAAAATCATTAGAATTGTGGCAAATGGCATTTTTAAGCATTCCTTTGAAGGTGAGAATTTACCTTCTACCCAGACTGCTTTGAATATGAACAGTGGAAGTTCAGTTTTGTCAAAAATACTCAAGCAGCTGAAAGTATTGTCAAGTCCAGCCGCAGGAATGCTACTGTTCATCTCAGCAGTACTTCCCGGGACCATAGACAGGTTATCACTCATGAAGTTACTATTCGTGATGGAAATACTTTATTTCTTGATTTTTCTCCTGTTGTTAGTGAGGATACTTGTACTTTGCTTGATGTCACTATTAATGAGTTTAAAAGATTGTATGTTACAGTACAGTGATTTTTCTTAAAAGTAGCATCAGAAGATATTTTTTAAAGAATTGTATGTAACATTAATTAATAGCACCATGAGCGACAGAGCTTCTGTAATGCAGTCATTTAGTTCAAAGTTCTCAGAATGTCAGTCAACCGAAACAGGTTGGGAAAAACAAATTCCTTTTTATTTTTGGCATTGTATGCAAATTTTTTACTTGGTTTAAGCTCACCATGTGATAAGGCAATTGGCATTGTTGAAAGGGAATTTATTGAAGAAAGTGGAGACCACTTGGGGAGGGATAAGGAAAGTTGGTTTAGGCGCTTTAATCAAGTAACAGAAACTAAGACAAGTAGGGTGATCAGATTAAGATCAGCATGTGATGTTCTGGGTCCAAGAGGGGGTCAGAAGAATGGGTATCGGTTAGAATGGGTTCAGAAGAATGGGTATCGGTTAGAATGGTTTACTTTTTGTGATCGTTAGAATGAGTTACTTTTTTGTGACACGTCCCTTATACCAGCTTTTAAATCCAATATAATATACAATATAATTGCTTTTTGAAGCTGCTGCGGCAATCATTTTTTCATCTAATGTTCTCCCTGATAATGCCAATCTGAAAATGAGGAGCGTCTGCTCTGATATTCATGATGTTAACCCGATGTCCTTGTTACGTGTCATTGCTTTATTTTATTTGAAAAGTCACTGGCCCATATTGGGCTCTGCTGCTTTCAAAATCTGCGAAATATGTTAATTTTCATATTCATGTTCAAAGTCTTTATGGCTTTTAAGACAAATGGTCTTCTGACCCTTCTGAATTCCTTTGTTCCTCTTCCACAAATGTGTTTGGAGATATTTGTTATTCTAAATCTGTAACTGCCAATTCTGTACATGATTTTCTTGCTATTGCCAATGTACCTTTGATAGAAAAAATGTTTGAAGTGTCTGGCAAATGAGTGTATGAAAGAAACTGAGCAACCGTTGGCAGATTTCTTGACAGGACCATTTTCAAAGATTGCTGATAGCTCATTATGTGATGAGTTTAAGCATTGTCCATAGACAAATTTGGTCGGGGAAAATTCATTTGGAGACTTAGATTTAGACCTAAAGCGTCAACCAAACAGAAAAATGACCAATCTCTTCAGCACATGATTTCAGCCGCAATAAGACCTCAAGATATTCATCCTCAAAATTGAAGTCTGTGAGGTCTACTCTTTTTTCAATTGCTAGACGACGTAGTAAGCCTCGTTCAAGACTCGTTGACGGAAAAGAATATAAGAAACAAAGTGAGGAAGAAGACGGTACAGAATCAAGAAAGGCAAATCCAGAGGCGAATAAAAGAGATTGAAGTGAATACTGATGTGAGGTGAGTGAGAGAGCATGGTGGACCCTGCATTACTTCCAGTGATGTAGATAGTTTGAAGGACCCACTAATTGAGCAAGGAAAAAAGAGAAATTTGATTTTGGAAATCTTTGAACTATAAAGATGAAATTCGTTCTCAGAATTCTGTAATACTAGGGAGGTCTGTAGTGCGCATGCTCACAAAGGTCTGCGCTTACTTCAGACTTTCGTTCTTACTCTTAGAACAGTTCTACTTTCAGTTCGTTGCAGACGACAGTCTCTCATTTTCATTTACTCGTACTCTTTTCTAGATATCATAAATTAAATCGCTCCATTTCTAAATTCACCATGCTGTCGACGACAAAGAAGAGAAAGGCTAACTTCTCTTACAGTGAGATCGAGATAATGCTCACGCGGATGTTAGAGAAACGAGATCTACTTCTCAACAGGCTGCAGAGCCATGCCATCAGCAAAATGAAGGCAAAAGCATGGGCCCTTATTGCCGAGGAATTGTCCGAGGTTCACACCGTTCCTCGGCCAGTCGAGGAAGTCCGGAAGAAGTGGACGGTGAGTCTACCTATTTATTCTAGATCAATTAGTCTAATTAGAAAAAAAAACAAAGATGAAGTGCTGGAATGCTGTCACAACCTAATCTTACTGTAGATCTAGATCTAGAGCTATCGGCACTTGTTCGTTTGTTACCTCAAGCTCTGCTTTTTTCGATCGGATCAAATGTTTATAAATGATAAATGTGTAGTTTTGAAAGGAGAGAAGATGCAGCTTCCTCCAATACATACCGAGCAAGCCGGACAAAGATCTTCTGGGTGTGTGACTCGGCATCAAATTATCCTCTTCGTGGCATACCTTATTTGGGAAAGGAAGCCACAGGTCCCAGGTCAGGTGAAAGAACTACTGGTGTCGGGATGAAAATAGTCACTGACTTGACTGGAGATTTTAAAGGCAGTGGAAGAAATATCATGTGTGATAATTTCTTCACAGATTTGCATCTGGCCGAAATTGTCAAAACTGAACTTCACCCTTGTTGGGAATTCTGCATGAAAAAATTTCTTCAATACGTGAATATGTCTTGAGAAACGAAGAACGACTTTCGATGGTTGAACAGACGATTTCGTGTGTAGAACGAAAGTTATTATGTTATAGTATAGTGTTAAGAGTTTTGATTGGGTGAACAGATAGATTGATATTTTAAAATAATAATTTTATAATGCAATAAATGTAGCCCTGAACACAAAGGCAAGGGATATGTGAAGCATATTAAACTATAAAATTATTCAAAAACAATCCACAAACTTTGAAGTTTTGTATTATTTTCTTGCACACATCAGGTGGCATTTAAAAGATGTTTCTTTTTGTGGACACAAAATAAGTGAATTTTGTTGATGATTGAATTTTCAATGAAGTTTTTAAGTTTTGTGTATTTTATCAATAAATCAAAATTTCATCATGTTTAATGCTTAAACTACCATTTTATTTTTCATTCCATGTTGTTTCTCCTAATATTATGTGATAGAACACCATTTTCTCTTTATCATGATTCCAAAAACATCAAAATTTGATAAAAAACAAACTGTTGCAACTTTTTGAAAAGGTTCAAAGTTGCATATGTTGCCCTATTTGCTAAATCGTCAAATTTTTCATTTGAAACCCGTTGACTTGGAATAAATGCAAAAGTTATAGTAGAAGGAATAGGCCCTACCCCATCAATTCAAGAGTGCTGGCCTAAGAGGATTCACCCAAATACTATGTGGTATCGTGATATGTTTCCTCGACCAACATTTGAAGCTATATACACACACTGTATCACAGTATGCTTCACTGCACCGATACAGCTATAGCATCAACCAAGGACAATGTAGAGCCCTTTATGAACATGCTCTTGAACAACTTCAGATCAGCATTTTATCCCTATCAAAACTTGGCACTGGACGAAATGATAGTTGGCTACCAAGGAAGATGGATGTACAAAATGTCAAACCCCTCCAAGCCAAAGAAATATCACATAACACTTTTTGACCTTTGCGATATCACCATCAGCTACGTCCTGAACCTTCTTACGTATTTTGGAGAACAGACATTGTACAATCCAGAAGCAGATCATGATGGAGGTGAGGCAGTGAAGGTATTTGATGCACTCCTTCAACCCTTCACCAAAGGCCATCACCTGTTCATCAACAGGTATAACACTACCCTCAAACTTGTCACATCCATTGAAGCAAAAGGATTCTACTACTTAGGGACAATAAATACTGCAATAAAAGGCTTCCCACCTCAAATTCAAACTCAGCGTCTGGCCCACTTGCAGCATAAGTGGTATTTCACCACCCATCAAATGTTGATTTTCTTTGTGCAAGTTGGAGGGACAAAAAAGCTAGAAAACCTGATGTTATAATATGCTCCTCAAATTCTCCCTCAGGGATGGTGCCGCAAATGACAAGAAGAGCAACGACAGAAAAACCTGCCCATCATCCACTCATATAATAAAAATATGAATGGTTGTGACCACGCGGATCAACAACTGAGGCATAACGGCACTTTCAACAGAAAGACCATGAAGTTGTAGAAAAAACTTTTTTATTTCATGCTTGAACTGTGCCAAAAAATGCCCATATTTTGTATTCTCTCTCCAGTGAGGAACAAATCAGCCTCTTGAAATTCAAGAGAAAACTTGTCCTAACGGAGCTCTAAGTACTAATAAGTACAGATACGGATAAAGCCCGAGATGAGGCTCATCAACCAGGGATGCCCTCAACAAACATTAAAGAGACACAAGGACAAAATATGCCACTACTGTTCTAAAGGAACCGCAAAGCATGTTCGCACAAATTTATTTTGCAACGGATGCTCTACAAAGCCACACGTTCACCTAAAAGAGTGCTTTGAGCAGTACCATACAGACAAAAACTTTTTTTAAAGATGAAGGACTTTTTTGTGTGTTTTATATCATGTACAGTGTTCAGTTGATTCTGATGCTTTGGAGTGATTACTGATTTAAAGAATTTTATATAAGCAGAATTTTTTATTGAAATTGTGACATCAATTTTTTTTCACATGTCTTTTCCCATGTAAACATTATATTCACTGATCAGTAATGCCATCAAAATGTCTAAATTCTTATCCTCCTACCATTTCTGAACAGTTTGAGATATGACATGATAGGGTTAGGGGAACCTGGAAGTTCACAGGAGTGAAAAATTGAGTATAAAACCATGTTAAAGTTAAGTCAAGGTAGAATAACTGTCCTGGCAATGAAAAAATCATGGTTGGAATCAGATAAGGAGAAAATGAAGAATTGCGTCAAAGGAGAATTCAATTACTTGCCTTATTTGATGAATCATTGAATGGGGGATTCTAGAAAAAAGATGCTTGATCTTTTGGTTTGCTTCTGGGATGAAAATCATGAATATAATGTAATAGTATCTAGTACGTAGAATACCTATTAACTGCATACATGTTTTTCATATGACTTGACCAGTTGTTACATAATCATCACTAAGCCCCCTTTGTAAAAGTCACTTTAATATGGAACTATACTATATCTGTACTAGCAAGCTTTAATAATGCAAGCTTTTTAAGTGAGTTCTTTTTAGTGCTGTAGATCATTACTGGTGTGTTCACCCATGTAATTGGATGTAGTACAAATTTGTGTCTGTGACTTGAATCATCATGTCATTTGTGAATTGGTCACGTTGGCACATGCAGCATGTTTAAAAATAAGACTTGTCAAAATTTGACAAATGGAAATGTTGATTGTATAAGACCTGGTCAGCTGCGATTACCATCCCTGATCAAGATCGTATATTCTACTGAAAAATCTATGAAATCGCTTTTTTCAACGCCTGGCAAACCAGGCATGTTTTGAGGTTTATCTCTTATTTTTCACTTTTCATTCTTTGCTACTTTAAGTCAATGAACTTCATTAGTAAGTTGGTTATTTGGAGTTTAAGGGCTCCACCACCTACTAAGGTCATCTCAGAGCCCATGGAAAAAGTAAGAGAAAAGAAAAAACAGAAGTAGAAGAAATGGGATATAGAAGAGGAGAAAAGTCGCCACAGAGGTATAGAAGCACTTCAATCATTAGAATAACAAATATATAATATGAAGGGTAACTAAATGGAGAGACGATTTACAGAAGAAAAAAAATCTCTCAAAAACAAAATACTAAACAACAATGGCAAACAAGCCCCAAAACATGTACCATAAAGACCATCAATGATTTTCCTCATGCCCTTTGTATACAAAAGTACTGGGTCCTTCTAGACAACAAGTGACCCAGATAGTATCTTTAAGTCGAGCAATACACACCAATAGGGAATGGCCACAAGGTGTGTGCCTCCCTTCCTCCACAACAAAACCTTCCCCCTTCACTGAGGGGACAAAAGAGCATGATAAACAGAAGACAATAAAGATGGGGGAAGTAGCTTCCATTCAACCTTAGTCGCCTCTTACAACGTGCATAGGAGATACTGGTGCCGGGTTATTCTCTCCTCTCATATGAGGAACCCAGTACCCACATGAGGACAATGAACTTCTATTTTGCTTTTCTTTAAAAAAAAAAAAAATTCTTTACAATGAACTTCTTATCTACTTTTGCACTTTCCAACCAAATCTAAACTTGCCATGTACCACCTTTAAATAAGTTCAAAACATTACACAGCAACAATTTTTAACATCTTTTCAAAACATTAAAAAATGTGTTTTAAAGTTCAGCCCCAACCCCCCCCCCCCCCAAACCATTTCATATGAAAATTTCAACAAAGGTCATAAATTTTATAAAATTTAAAATTGAAAGGGGATAATCTACTGAATTAATTTAAGTATGAATTCTGTAAAATTCATTGATGTTAAGGATTGTGCTTTAGCACATAAAAACTATGTGAAATATGACCTGTATTTCCAATGGACATACCATAACACTAAAAATTTTAATAATATAATTAAACTCTTTCATTTTCTCAAAACTATCCACAATTTTGATGTTGTTTATGTCCATATTCATAATATGAAAGATTTATTCTTTAAGAACTTTTAAAAATTAAAATCAATTATATTGAACCGGTAAGTGGGTTGAATTGATTTTAGAACATTCTGGGTTTTTGTTGGTACAGAGTTATTTCTCTCCGCTTAGGATCTGGTTCTAGATTTCCTGTCTGACTATTTAAAATGCAATGGGCCAGGCTATCAGTTAAGATTGGCTATCAACTACATTATTCAATCCCATTTCATAGAAAACATGGCTATCAACTACATTATTCAATCCCATTTCATAGAAAACAAAAACACTCTCTATGCCATAACATAGATGTCAATACATTTTTTCTCTCTATCGTTCTATCCTTCACATAGAGATGTCACACAGAATTGAAAGAATATCCTGAACATCTAGAGATATTGAAAAGTTATAGTTGACCTCGTAATGAAGCAACAACATTCAATTCAATAAGAAATGGCTTCTTTGATGCATACAAACACATTTACAGAGCAATCCATATTATAAATGTGCTGCTTAGGACAGAAGTCAAAGACATTGGTACATTGGCCATCTTACTACATTCAGACATCATCATCCAGCCTTCATCAATGTGGAATACATCTTCTTAACCTTATCTGTGTATCTGTGTTGGCCATTTTCAAAAAATACAAACACAATCATACTAAAGTAATGCCAACACTGGCCAGGGCCTCGATGGCCCATTCTGGGTAGTCTCCCTTGGGGAACATGTCAGAGAAAAAGTTTTGGACAAAGGCTGGGAATGAGTCCTCTAAAATGCTTTTCCGAATAGCTGTCATCAGGGTAAGCTGTCAGAGAAAATGCAGAAAAAATATAAACGTGGTGCAAGCCTTTTAAAAACTGCAGGATAAAATTAAGACCAAAAATAGTGCAACTTTTTAACGAAAAATTCCAGCACTTTGAGTCACCAATCTTGACATACACGCATAAAACAATATTCTCTAGTGTATGGCTAAGCTATTTTAACCAAATTCAAATCTTAATTCCCATAGGGGCATAAAGCAGAACAACACACTATAAGCAATTCCTAAACGTTAACATGGGCCACCTTTACCAGCCCTCGCTTCATACCTAACAATGATATCCTGTTGACTACTTACCTGATAAGCCACATTATGAACTGTGATGATGTTGCAAGCAGCTGGTTCATTGTTGGCAAGGGAATATAGATAGGCACGGGTATAAGTTTTACAAGTCAAACAAGGGCACTCCTTATCTATAGGCTGATAGTCTTGGGAAAAGGCTTTGCTCTTTAAGTTGAGTTGACCTGATTTGACAAGGGCACAGCCAAATCTCTGACAGGAGCATGGGTAAAAAATATTAATTAATAACAAGTTTAAGCAATTTAATATAATTACCTGATTCTTGGTTGAGAAAATTATATAATAGGTTAATTCAATCATTAAACAAAACATTAACATTTGTCAAAATCTCACTCCTCTGCACCATCTCCCCACACCCTTGAACTCAAATCTTAGCAACAATTTTGTTGGCTATCATGATTGATTTTCTCAAGGTCTTCAATATCATACTATGCCTAGGTATTTCATGATGTAGCCCTGCATATCTGATAAGATCTAATTCAAAAACTGTCTTGCCACGCTCAGTCAAGCAGATTATGGTCAATTTCAACAAAGGACAAATACACAGAGTTTACTATTTGGCCAACTCACTGCTGTCCTTGTTGGAAAAACACAGTCAAACATGTCACAGCCAAGCGCTACACACACCACCAAGTCAACAGCAAACCTAAAAGGAAATCGAAGACAATTTAGAAATGGTGTTTGGTAATAAAGATATTGATATAAATAATGACAAGTGTTATTACAATATAACTTTATACAACCTGCTGTATGTTATAACTAATATACCAAGAACAAGGAATGGAGCTTCAATCTTCAAATTCTGTATGCAATTGACTAATTCATTTTATAATGTCATGTTTATAATAAGCATAACTGGTAATTTAACTCGTGAGCTGTTGGCTACGACCTGGCTATGATGCCAAAAGTAAAAAGAATCAAACAACGATAAGATTATCCTAAAGGAATTACTTAACCATTTATAACATAGAGAATAAAAGAAAGCCACCCTTATGATTATAAATAATTCCATATATATCATATATTAAAAAATACGGGACACAGTTGTCTGCGTGTCGGCCTAGCGTCTTTATTTCTCAATCTATTTGGCTGAAATTTTCTGTGAAGATCAAGAAGATATTTATAATCTAGATGAATACAGATGTCGAACTGTAATACCATCAACTCAAAAAATTAAATGAATGACACCATAACGCCATAACCACCAAACAAAATGTATTTATCTATAATCTCACAAATCTCTTAGTAACATTGGCAAAGGGGGAATCTTAGACATTTTGCACGATAGAGATAAAAAGAAATGTCAACAACCGATAGAGCTCAGTGGTAAAGTGGTAGCGATTTCGTCTACCCTGCAGTAGGCGGGTGGTTCGATACCCGTTGATTAGATTTTTTTCTTTTAAAGAATAACGATGAGACGAAAGAGTGGACCTGGGATGGGTTCATGTTAAGTTTTGATTTCTTTATTACTATTTTTTAAATTTCTGTTTTGTTTTGGGATCTCTCTTTTTTCTTTTGATGATGATTTCTTTCATTTTTAACATATTTTTTATTTTTTGTGATAAGAGGAATGGGTATTAGTTTTCATATCTATTTTGTTTAGCTTTGTTTTGTTTGAACACTTATTTTTTTCCTTCAATTCTTTGTTCGAGTTATCAAATAAATTTACCAGAATTTAAACCCCTTTTCTAGATCTAAATTACATAATCTTCCTGATATCAGATTAATCGAGTAATGTCATAATGCCACGTGACCACGACAAAAAGGGTACTCTAAGAAATTGCCCTAGAACGATAAATATTTCTTTGTTATATAAAATAAGACCATGGGCTCAAATGTTAGACTTTTGAACTTGAAATTCCCCACCACTGACAACGATGCTCGAACATGACAAAGCCAATTTGCACAAGTGTTTTTCTTAGTTTGGAGAGAATATCAAAAAGTGAGAAATGGCTTATTGAGGGAATTTGCAAAAATAATCATAACTTCCTTCTTACATGGCCCATGGTAGTGAAACTTGGTGGGCAAAATTTCCCTTTTTATCTTTATTTGAGCCGAATGTAGTAAAAATCGGACTCATTTTGATAATAAATACAGTCTGCCCTCTCTAATCAGAACACCTTCGGTCCCAGCAATTTGTTCGGATTACGGAACATTAAAAAATAATAAGAAAAATATTTAATCCCAGAAAATCGTTCGGATTACAGAGGGCAGACTGTATATAGGTTGGGTTTTTTTTACGGTACATCACATAAAACTAAACTGCTATTACCACATTTCATAATAAACAACAACTGATTACTAACCAATACAAGCCAATAACATAAAATGACACCACTTTAGCTGCTGTTTAAGAACAATGTTCTAGCAGCCAAGGTAGTTAAGTAAAAAAATGAGTTGCTCCTACCCGACTCCCATCAAATATCTTGGTTTCTCTTTGGGCAGCAAATCGGTGGACAAAGAGACCATCCTCCAGAAATCAGCTTTCTCTTCTCCCCCACTCAATCCACCAATAGCAAAGCCTCCAACATTCCTTTTAATCAATTCTGTAAATGACGAACATAAATTATGAGATTGATAAGATAGGTGTAAATCTGATGTTCCCCAAAATGCCCTTGTTAGTTTCAAAGTAATTTTTTTTTCTGAGCCAAGAGTTAGTCACAGGATTTGGATCCTTTCTCGTTCAACCAAGACCATACAAAATTATTTCTCACTCCTTGATCTATGTTGCGAATATTCATGCGACTGTCTCGTTGCACAAATTAGTCACAATCCGTATCGAAATGGTAGAATCAAGATCTAGATCTAGTAAATGTGTAAAACAATTCAAAATATATCGACAATAACACTAAGCCATTTTCTCAACTTTATGCGGTAGTCTCTCGACAGACACAATGCTTGCGGGTGTTTTCAGATCACTGGATGTGACTTTGATCACTATAAACCAGGGACCTGGATATTAGGATTACTGATGGACCCATTACTAACAATGAATTTATGGACTACTGGAGGGGAAAACAAATCAAATCTATTTTAAACGGATTGTTTGGCAGCTGTGTGAACCAATTTTATGAGATCTACATGTTTATAAAACAACAAAAATATCTTTCATTTAAATAATATTTTACATACAGGGGTCTAAGTCAGAAAATCTCAAAACCACTGAAAATTTCCCGGGCCATCATAACCTCCTAATTTGGCACAACACAAATCATTTAAGTACTAATAACAATGTATATCTTTTCAATCGTATTCACAGTTTTGTCAATCTCCTTAATCAATGGCTTTTCATCGTCTTTCAGCGTATGAAATTGACTCGCCATCATAGAAATAAAACACAATAACAGTCTATATTCTAAAATAAGTCCAATAATATTCGAGAAATATTAAATTTAAATGGAAACTATCGTAGAACAAAAACACTTCGATTTCAATCAGATTAAGATCGCACGCGAGCAACAAAGTGAAAGAAAGAATGAGGCATGA
>JASKDV010103656.1:0-14632 GCA_032466395.1 Aegires albopunctatus | reverse complement strand
TATGACGTTCCGTGAATCCACTATCTAAATTGCCATTTTTTATACCCTATTACAAGCCCCCCCGTCCTCCTACATTTTCACGCCCCCGGGGCGTTTATTAGAATGAATACGGTATCTTTCTTATTTTTTGTACTCCATAATCTTCTCATAATTCTTTACAAAAAATAGAAAAAATAAGAAGACAACCCTCAGTTTAACCTTGACTATCATAGCTCTATTTTTACATCCAAAAGCTACACGCACTTCCATTTACTTTGCCAGAAGGTACTATTCAGTCAATAGACGTGCCTTGAAAGGCGAAGTGAACGGTCCATGCTTTGTAAATTGTTTATGGGCTGTCAAGGAATTCACAACTACATTTCAGGAAAATTAAGACACAAAGAAACTGAAAAGTACTGAATTTGAAATTCATATAACAACAGTGTTTTAAATTAAATATACAAAGTGTCCCTAGTCACTTTTAATAAACTGAACAATATTTTACCCAATCACTCTCCCTTTATAATTTCAAGAATATAAGGAAGACAATTTTATCTGATCATATATTTGTAAGACAAACAGATAAAATTCAATTTCAAAGAGATACTTGACTGGCCCCATTATGTTGTATATTATAACAAAGTTTGAATTACCTGTTCCTTAGGCCGAGTCCGTTTCGTCTCTGAATAGTCCACGTTGCGATTCCTAGACTTCCTGCTGGTTTCTTTCTCTTTCTCCTCTTCCTCTTCTTCTGATGATGACGGAGGTCGTCTGACACGCTTTTTGGGTTCCAACTTCGGACCTGTCTTGGCTTCGTTCTAGTAACCAAAAACATTGTATATAAGTTCAACAATAAATAAATTTTAACAAAAATAAATATATTGGGGCATTCCAATTAGAAAATGTGATTAGATTTCTTGAAACATCATTTTGTACTTTTGATGAATGTATATATATATATATAGGCACCATGATAACCTAGTCATAGTCTGTACAAAAGGAAGTGATACATACTGGGCTAAACTCAATTTAACAAGTGATTATATAATCCACAATCGAAGACACTTTTTAGTATACCTTGGTTCTAATGGCAGCAACGATGGCCGCCTTCCGAGGTGGAGGACTGGGACTTGGAGATCTTCGTTTGGGTTTTTTCACAACGGCTTTAGATGAGACAGAACGAGATGCTGAACGTGAAGGTGGTGATGGAGGGCTGGGACTTCGTCGGCTTTTTCTGACAGGCTTTGATGACAGGCTGGTGGCTGATGATCTTGATCTTGCACGGGGTTCAGGTGACGGGGAACGGGGAGGAGGGGAAGCTTTGGCTCTCTGATGTTTAGATATAAAATAAACAGATATTCTTAAGCATTGCCACAGTATAAACCTTAAGGGAATGCTCCGAAAAAGAAACAAAAGAAAAAGAAGAAACAATTCAATCGAAAGTCAAAGTAAGGCTTATTTTGTAACAACAATTGGCCATCGGTAGAATATTCTACTTCACCAATATTGTCATTCTGAAGGAGGCCTAAAAAATATAAATAGTTATAAGGAAATTTTTTTCAGTTCTAAATAAAAATTTTAAAAAAGAAAGAAAAAGGCCTACTTATATAATTCCTATTGTCATCGATTCTTGATCTTTAAAATGACCTTTCACTTCCACTGGACACATGGCAGAGCAAAACTCTTAGGTCAAGACCGGCAGCAAGTTATATGCAAATACATTATGTGGAATTGGACGACCTGGTACCCACTTATTCAACCAAGTCAAGTGAACCAATTGTAGTACATTTTTATGCATCGAAGCAAACCTCCAAAAAAAAACTATTATTTATTCAAAAACCCATGATTAATATGACTCCTTAAATTTCTACACTCTGCTCATCTTATCAACTTGACCTGTTTAATTGTACTTTATGTAGGATGCCCATAGTTGTCAAAAAGCCAGATAAGGAGCTATATAAATAATCTTTATAACTACTATTATCATATTATTGTCGGTGGGAGTAATGAGGCTGGACAAGGTCAGAAATGAGCACATTAGAGAAAAGATCCAAGTGGGCAGATTTGGAGAAAGAGTGAAAGAATCGAGATTGAGATGGTTTGGGCATGTCCAGAGGAGGGAGGAAGAGTACATTGGCAAAAGAATGTTAAGGATGGAAATACCAGGTAGGAGGAGAAGAGGAAGACCAAAGAGAAGGTATATGGATGGAATAAGGGAAAATAGGAATCTGACAAATTGGAGAAGGTTGATCCGCTGTGACAACCCCTAATGGGAAAAGTCAAAAGAAGAAGAAGAATTGTTGTTGTTATTATTATTGATTTTATCATTACAATTATTATCATCATCATCATCACCATTAAAAGTGTGGCTGACAATGACACATACTTACCCGCCCTAAACTTGAACGTGGCGCCACCTCCTCTTCTTTTTGTAAAACCACTTTAATGTCTTTGGATGACTGAACAACTTTCATTTTCTGGGGAAAGAACAATAATGAACAACATATTAACATGAGTGCCGATCTGAGTACTCGATATTCTTTTTCATTTCTTCCAAAATTTAATAATAGAAACTTCAAGTAGTCTCGCAAACCTCTTTCGTCTGATGCTAAGGGAAGAGAAAAGGTAACAGTTGTAAGCTCTTCAATTAAAATTTAAAAAAATACTATGAAACAAATAATTTGAAATGGTTAAGCCACATTTTGCGATCTATTTGATAGACATGATTGGAACCAGTGAATACTAGATTCACCCAAAAGATGACAACTTTTGAACAACAAATTTCATGGTTAAGTGTCAAAGACTTTTTTGCAAATCTAGTGACACTGCCAGTCAAAAATAACTTATCAATATTATTTTTGATTTCATCCATTAAATAGGTAAGGGCAGTATCAGGTGAAAAGCCTGGTATAAACCCCAATTACAATAAGATTATTTCGTACCAGACTGTAGTGACATGTCAACAACGGCTTGTATTGATAAAAAACTTTTTATGAAAAAAAAATGAAATTCCAATTAAGATGCACCATAATTTATAAAATCTAAGTTAAAACACAGAATTCTTCATCGTTGTTGTGTTTGGCAACAACCGTCACATCACACTACGAATATTGAATATGAAATATATGTGTGCTGTTAACAAAGAAGAAAGGAGCAAAAAAAAAGCAAAAACAAATAAACAAAACAAAAAAACCCAGAAAATATATGAAATTCAGAAATTTGCTGAAAAGTCGCATATCTTCATATTTAAATCTACCTGTAATTTTTCCAGCATTTCTGTCTTGCGAATAATTTCCTGTGGATGACAAAGACAAAAACATATATATGAAAAACAGCTTCAGAATTAGAAGACTATTAATGCCATCTGAATCATAGATGGATAAAAGAACTGAGATTAAACATATCATAGCAATACATCGCAATAATAATGATCCCACCTGGAGCAATACCCTCGCTGAAATAGACCTTAACTTTTCCCTTTCTTCTTCTCTTATATCTGAGAAAACCTCCAGACTTGGCAGTGAGGAAAGTTATGCTACAACAGACCGAATTTGCAGATATGCTTCACTATACTTTTTCTAAAAGGTAGTGATCTAAGTGTCACCCAAAACAAGAATATTAATGGAGCAGAACTATTCATGTTAAAAACCTATTTTTCTTCAACACTTCGCTAACTTAGAGGATAAACGAGAGTGTCAAATATTATTCAAACATAATCCTAATTTTTTTTAGACAAACATTCACAAAACATCCAATGTCAATGTTTTACCTCTTCTAGATCTCTTTTCTTCTGTTCTTGCGATTTGATTTCTTTCTTTAATATACCCTCTGGAATGTTCAGTTTTTGCTCCGATGAAGAACACCTAATGGTTTGGAGGCAATAAATGTTGAAAAATGAAAAAAATAACGATCTCTCGTAAAAGCAAAAATAAAATATCAAAGCAGTCATTTTCTCTGACCAAAGAATGACACTTACATTCCACATCTATCCGTCAATTATCAACGTCATCATTCATTAATAGTCCCTTTTTCCTACAAGCCTCTCTCAAGTCTTTCATAAACAATTTAAAAATCTACATTTGATGACCATGGATAGTGATCACTATATATGTACCTTTTAGTCCATACCCTCTTACCTATCAGCGCATATATATATATATATATATATACAGTCTGCCCTCTCTAATCCGAAAATCTTCGTTCCCAGCAATTTGTTCGGATTACAGAATTTTCCGGATTAGGGAACGTTAAGAAAAACATTTGTTCCCAGAAAATGGTTTGGATTACAGAAGTCCGGATTAGAGAGGGCAAACTGTATTTTCATTTATCTCTTCTGACTGGTTAAATATTACTGCCTTTTCAGAGCATGTCTACCACTTCGCTTAAACAGGGCTAAGGTATATAGGATTACTATGGTTCAACCTCTTTAGTGGAACTATTAATTCGTGACTATACATAGTTCTGACTTACACACAGAGAGAGAGAGAGAGAGAGAGAGAGAGAGAGAGAGAGAGAGAGAGAGTGAGACGGACAGACAGACAAACATAGAGAAAGGAAGAGATATGACAACACAATGGAAGATCAAGCCCTGATCTAAGAAATATCCTACATACTTGTTATGCTGTTGGTCGGGATTCATGGTACAGACCCAGTGGTCGGGAAAATCTTTACCAATATTATTTGAATTAAAGGGAAGCATTCGCCATTTTAAACACATATCTGGAAATGACAAAAAAAAGAGGGGGTTGAAACATTTGTGTCTTTAATTGATTATGAACTAAACAAAAGTAATAGGAGAACTAGGAATTCAGGTAGTCAGACATTTAACATCCATGACTCTAAAAATGATTGCCATAGATATTCTTTATTCCCTGGCACTGCTAAATTGTGGAATAAATTGAATCCTAATACTAGAAGTAGCGAAAGTGTTGATAGTCTTAAACATAAGCTACAATATGAAATACTTAAATCTTCATATAGGCCTAATTAGTTTGTTTGTTGTTTTGGGGGGTTTTTTCTGGCGTATTGACAGTAATACTCAACCTAGTTGAGTTGTGTCAGTTTATTTGAAGAAGAAGAACAGCATAAAAACAGCAAAATGGAAAATATTCAAACTTCATTTGCAGCTATAAACATCATAATCATGACAAAATCTACTGATAAACTATAAATATAACCTTCTCCTCTTTCTGCAACCCCCATTGTAGAGTAGTCAAACCGTTACGCAGTAATGTCAGTTCATAGAGAGAGCATTCTTATATAGCATGTTTGTCTAAATAAGCTCAATGTGCTTTACAGAGTTTCCCTGGCAGGCCATTGCACACCATAATCCTTCTCAACCCCCAAGGGAGCATACAGAGGTGCTGCTGATGAAAGGTGCTACACTCCAGCATACCAACAAGATCTTATTCTGCTTATGGCCAGGTTCCCATTTTACACCTGGGTAATGTAAGTAAATGCATGTAAAGAGCCTTTCCCAAGAACTCAACATTGCGCCCTACCAGGATTCGAACCTAGGACCTTTCGATCACCAGCCCAAATGTCTACCACTAGACTGAGATGTCACATATCTATAAAGTCTGAACATCAGTGTCAAATAGCCCTAAGATAAGGACTGTCGTCTCAAGTTTGTCTCCATATCCCAAAACCAAGTGCAGACTGACATACTTTTCATCTATTATCTCCAGCAGGTAATTTTTCCCCATAGGTACATGCCATCTCAACTCTCTGGGGAGCATTCAGTAGAGAAGATGACTATCAGCACTTTTCTGCTAGCATTGGATCAAGATCTATTGCTGCCTATACCAAATTCACTTTTAATATCTAAGTCATACCTGCCTACTTGAAAATTTCAAAATCAGTAAGTTGTGATGAGCAAGTTAACAGAGTTTGATCTTCGTTGCCATACTTTATTAGCCAAAGCCTTGCAGGTGAACAGATAGCAGTCAGATGAACCAAGTGCTTATATTCTGCACTTGACCCGGAAGTACTATTATATTAATTGCAATTAACTATGAAGTGTTTCTATACATGCATTATCATAGCAGTTACCAACACAAAATTCACCAGTAATGAAAGGTAAAATTTCAGCAACACTAAACCAAAAAACAATGACCCTACTTTCGACACTGCGTCTACCAACGAAGACAAAGTTTCCGTGTCGAGTCGGTGATGTCACACATCGCCTGCCAATGACGCGGCTGTGCCAAGAGGGCATCGAGGTTTTATCGTTGCATGCGGTAACTTATGAAGAAAAAAATTTCTTCTCTAACACGGTCAAATTGCTGTGAAATCAAAATCCGTAATACTTCTTCCATTTCCGTAAGACCGTAATCGTCACCAAATTTCCGTAAAAATTACGGACAATCTGTAAAAGTAGGCAGGTATGCTAAGTACATTGAAGAAAAAATATGAATAAAGACACTTTCCAAAGGACTCAACGTTTAGACAAGAGCTTGTGTGAATTGAACTCAAACCCTATGAATTGCAAAGTTAACCACATGACTATGATGCTACTCAATCACGCCTCTAGTCTAACAACTTACCACACTGTAACGTAACACTGAGTTGCATAGCTCTTTTCCGTATAAACTTCACGTCTTCCGAAGGGGGGTCTTTCCAATTAGAGCTGATATACCCAAAGTTTTCCCTGAAGAAACAACAGAAAGAAACATTTGATTGTTACCCAAATAGAGGACGCCTTAACAACATCACTGCGAATAACCCTAGATGAGATCAGGATGAGATCAAGAAAAAGGTCCAAAACAGAACCAGGTGGAAATCTACAATTGACGCCCTTTGCTCCTCAAGGAGTCATAACGGATTAACTCACAGAGGACCAGTCTATTGGAGACAGGCACACTCCATGGGATCAACCAATTTTATACATTTTCAAAGCATCATTTGGATAGTATGCTCGAATCACTTTAGAGAGCTGAAATTGTGCATGTAATTTGACATATCCATAAGGTTTGATCATTGTGATTATTGTGTATACTTTTTCTTGCCATTGCAAGCTAAAAAATTATAGAATACGAAATTATTGTCTTTATCATGACAAACGACGTATGTTTCAGCAAGCTCAGGCCTGGTCTTCAAAGGGTTAAAGCAAATTTCGAAACATTGTCCCTTTCAAACTCTACTGCGCGATTAATTGATTGATTTGCTAATTATAGGAATCTTCTACATAGCTGCCAACCTTTCAGAGGCCAGAATCGTATTTTCATACGCGGCCTAATGTAAAATCTTGATTTTTCAAGTAAAAGAAAACAAAACAAAAATCCGTAGCAATGAATATAAACATCACTATATACAAGTAATATTGCAATGAAATGAACGGAGAAGAAGCGACCGAAGCAGACTTTTTCAGGGAAGATAAAATTAACAAGAATTTGGATCGTCTTTTTTTTGGACCGGTAAAATCGTACTTAGCATGGTTTTATCCTACTGGTTGGCAGCAGCTATGCTTCTAAAATTAAGAAAGACTGTCATAAAAATTAGCCCCATGATGGCCATTCTTTTACCAATGAAAATTAAACACTTGGTAGAAAAGGGTGCAAAATGTAGGTAACTCACCAGAATTTCGTTATCCCTTGTTGTGCTGAAGATAAAAAAGGAGGAGTGAAAACAAACATTTACTAGTGTCATCATCAATTTTCTTCATTTATTTTTAAATTTGCATTCATTAAAAAAAAGACGACCTTAAACTTAAAAGAGTAAACAGCAAGTATTGTGAAAAGGATTTCTTTCTAAAATCCTGTGCATTGATAGTATGAAAAAAATCAATCGGTGTAAATGGGTTTAAAATGATGGGGAAGAAGAAGAAAATAGTGATGATGATGATACAAAAGGAAGAGAAGGAGGAGGCAGAAAATGAAAAGAGGGAAGAAGAGAGGAAAAAAATAAAAAGGAGAAAGGAGGGGGAGGAGGAGAAGGACGAAGGGGAGGAGGAGGAAAAGAAGAAAAGGAATAAAACTTCATACAATATCATATCAAAGGCCCTTTGAACTATTGCCTATAGCTATAACACAAGTTTGGTAAACCAATTCAACTACCATAAATAGTGATAACTATTCCTTACCAATGCCCACATCCTTCCAATACTGAATCATGTGTTCCCCCATGGCCCTCATCAAATGCCGGTATTCCTTGGCATCAGCAAAATCTTGCTTATTGTGTGTTGGTTCTAGCACCAGGTAAGGGACGTCCACTATACCTGAAAAACGAATTAGACAACTATCATCAATGAATTCTGAAAGAAAAAAACTTAAAGAAGGATAGTATCATGAAACAAAGATATAAATTCCAAACAACAATGGACAAGACGGATTAACTGTGAAAGTTTCAGGGCATATAACCCTTCATCAGACAATGAAACAACATGTACAACACAACAATACAATACCCAAAACGTCATAGTTAATCCGTCTTGTCCATCGTTGTTGGGAATTTATATTATAGCTCTTTTTTTTCTTCATGATACCGTCTTCTTTAACTTATTTTCTATTATACCCAACAGTGGTTTATCTTTATATTTCTTTAATGAATTCTGACTAGCCTGGATAGGATCTTCCAACTTCCTCCTTTGAAATCCAAGCAAAGCAACATTATCATCACTCTGTAAGGAGGCGCGGTGGGTAAGCTAATAGAGAGAGAGAGAGAGAACCACCTCAATCAAGTTAAAAATACGGACACGCACATCGTAAAGGTGATCGAAATTGAAAAAATTTAAAGAGATGATCACATCACGCAGTTCTAAAGCGATCAGAAATCTCTCGCGGACTTGGCCTCGCCCGGGTATTGGTCGGGCTGACCGGGGACCGTGTTTTTTTCCCAACGAGACCAGAAAGATGGCAGCTCTGCCATTTTGAATGAATAGCGAGGCAACGGAAGTTAGAAATAGAATAGAAATCAAGGGAATACACTCTCTTGATCACGGCTGACGCTCGCATTTTTAGAATCCGCGGATTTCTTCCTCGATTCAGCTGATGAGCTGGATGTACGAGGACTGCGAAGTCAACATCCGAGAATTTCCACATTTCCGAGGAAGAGTCCCACCCCTGTATATTTAACCACCTTACTCTAGATAAATCATTTTCATTGGAATCTGGTCTTTTCCAAAAGGTGTTTGTTTACACTGAGACAATTTTCATTTCACCAGCACATCTGACAGGATCAACTTGAAAAACTATAACACCACGCCGTTCTATCCATCTAGCATCATTTCAAATTTATTTTCTCGTCCTACTCAGATGTGAGTATACTTGTCACACCATACCTGGGTGCAACAAATCGACAAACTCCAAGTTGCAAAATGGGGTTAGTCAAATTTTTGCACCCAGGTATCGAAATGAGTGCCAGACAATATTCGCATATCTTACCTACAACACCACTGCAGAATCTGAAACACCAAAGAAAATTTGATATCAATAAAATAATAGATGTATTTTTTATAAAGTTTGTATATACATTATTTGAAAATCCCCACGTCAACTCATTCTAAATAGATATATCCCAAATCAAGGAATCTCATCATTTACCCAATATAAGCCACTGAAATTTAAGCAATGGGAACTTCGTCTCTGCTTATTTCGCTAGGGATTTTGATATTGCTGCTTCTAAATCTTTTAAATACTTTTCTCTTTTCTTATTTTTTGCATTTGCCTCAAACCTGGTACTCTGCAACTTAAACGACAAGTGTGTTCCTTCATTCAATAAGATAATAATAACAACAACAGTAATAATAACAATAAATTAATTTCATACAATGCTTAGAAAGAAACATTTCTGCTAATTAACCTTGCATTTGTTGAAGATTCATCCAAATACTTACACTCCTCCTTCATTTTGGGGTCCCACTTTTTCATACATTTTTATCAACCGACTACAATTATACACAAATACACCATCATGACAACGATTATCAAGATTCAAACCAAAGATGAGATTGAGGGTCTTGGGCTCCTTCAGCGATCTGAAACCCAATGGAGAGATATAAAAAAAATTAAACTGGTCACCAATATTTTTTCATGGTAAGGCTACAGGATAATTTTCCATCTTCGTTTTTTTTTTTTTGTATATAAATAATAGCGAGTCTTTATGAGAAAGAAAGGAGAATAGTTTCTATTTGAGAATGCTGAAATGCGTTATGCAAGCCTACGGCAGTATTGTTCTATGAGTGGAAGTTAACAGTTAACATATCTATCTCTGAATCCATCCATATTTACAATTATAAGTTGAGTGAGTGGGTTGGGTGGAATGAGTGTGGAAGTGAGGAGGAGAAGATGGACCTGGATGAAGGAAGAGAGATGCCCAAAGACAAGTTAGCCTGAAAATGAATGAATGGTGCAGATTAGATATCTTGGTCAGCAGCTCGCCTAGCAGTTTCAGTGAGGACACAGTGGCAGTCTAGTGTCCAGGCATTGTGTGCATCATGGCACTGAGAGAATTAAGGTTAAGCAAAGGATAGAAATAAGAGAGATTGCACTGCCATCACAAAAACAACAGCCTCATCTTCTTAATGAAAACTTAAAAATCTCTTGATTCAAAAATGAGTTAAGTCCATTCACTTATTATTCAATTCATAACTTACTTTGTCTTTCTTTCTGCTAACTGTCGTTTGACTTGTGCACTGCCTCGACACTCTGCAGCAAAATTCTGCGCTTTCCGTAGATTGGTCTAGCAAAGAAAGGAAACGGTGGAGAAAAAAAAAAAGAAAAAAAAAAGGCACTTAATTCATCCGACCTTGGTCTAAAAGAAAAATCAAACATTAACTTTTTTATCATGAAGAACGTGAACATCAAAATCTAAAAAGCATGCCTTGCTTACATCCAGCACTACCAACATAAAAAAACCCCGGCATATTCAAAAGAAGTTTGGTTGATTACAAATACAAATCACTTTCCACCAAAATCTTATTTCTTTTTCCTCATCATATTTCAAAAACAAAGTGTAAGGCATGTTATTTCATCGTGCCCTGTCTTGGATTGTTAAATCACTGTCAAAAGGGGAAAAAAAAAAACAAAACCATCACATCAATTCCGCATAGTGGAAAATATTAGTCGTGACGTGACTAATGGTGTTGATAAATTCCATTTATCTTTAGACATCTCTGTTGATGGAACATTTATAATATTTGGGGGTAGCATACTCCATTCCCTGATGATTCTTGCGAAAAATGAATTTTTTGCAATCATCTGCGCTTAAATGGCTGTTTATCATTTCCTAATTGAAGAGCATTTTCCTACACCTCAGTAACTACAGTTACGATAAATTTTACAGCCCGGTCTTTCAACATCAATAATACAAAATTCTGAAGGGATATTACAAAATATAACACTTTTTAAGTCTCAATATCATTCAAACTAAAAGTACATCCTAGCAAATATCTGGTGATTATTCTCTCTTCCATGAAATGGCACTATTTTCAAAAAAGTTTTTTAATGAAATTTTACATTTCCAATATTGAGTTTTTGAAAAATGCTCTTCAATTGTATCTGGTGTATTGCTGTCCATGTTTTAGTGCTGCATCTTTAGATAGCAATTTTGCTATTAACGATCTTAATTAGTATTGAAAATTGAATTAGTATAGCACAAAATGCACCAAAGCATATTTAGAGCTGTCAACCTGTTAGAGGCCAAAATCATATTCTCTGTGTAAATCCTGACACAAATGCCCATCTCTCAAAGCGTAGCAAGGAATATGTGTATATCAGTAAAAAAAAACAACAATATTGCAGTTACTTAATTTATCATACATATATATTTAAAACATAAGAAATGGGAGGGAAGTGACTAAAGCAAAATTTTTACCCAAGCTTTGATAAAATCAAATTCTCAAATGCCTAGCTGAAATGGTAATACGTTGATAGGCCTCCATCGGTCAGATCTGACCATGGATGCAGCACGTAGTGCTGTGCCTTGGCAGTGTATTTTCAGGAAGTGTGATTGCCCAGACACACTTCCTTACCCCCAGATCTTGACTTTTCCTGCGTACTCAGAGGAGAGACAGCGTCAATACGTCTGAATAGGAGAAGTTTGTAGGGGTTATTCTCTAACTTATACCATGGTAGGAATTGAATTTTGCCAGGATGGCGGCCGGAATGGCCTGCTCTTATCAATTTTAAACCATCGAGGGTTCTTTTACATAAGTTACTCGTTATCCCACAGGTTGGTAGCTATGCATATGCTAAAGAATTTATGTTAATTTTTTTTGTCGACGCTCATAATAATGTCCACAGATAAAATTACCCTTTGCTCCTTGTTTGTTGAAGAACCCATCTTGGTCTCCAAATTCCTGTGAAGGAAAATTTTCAGATATTGGTTAATTGTTAATTTGGCAATAAGAGTAAGTAAATAATATAAATCATCTTCATGATACTGGCATGACATGAGAAAAATAAGTCCAATATTCAACTCAGTTGGTTTTCTTTACAATTATTGTTTCGTTATATCTATCTCAATGTCTCTGTATAATGCACAATAGGTTTATAAATAATGTAGGTAAAATAATAAGTCAAGATTAGATGATTTTTTTGGAATAATCGATGTTACAATCTGCTAACTATATAGGCATTTATAATAAACAAAACAAGCATCATGATATATCAAGGGACAATGACAATCATTGTAGATCCATGCGCGCATACTTAAATATAGTTAAGTAGGTACAACATATTCAATATGCAACTTGTTTGCTTTAATTTATTATTGAGTCATTATAATGTTTGTCTGTCTGACTAATGCTTAATAAAGGAATTAATAACAGAAGTAAAACCACTAAAATCGACTCACTTTGCTTTACTTTCAGCCTCCCGGGCTTTATTTTCTGCAGAAAGAGCCTCATCAATAGCACGCTTAGCCTCATTCTCAGCCCTTGTCTTAAATCTGTTAGAGGAATACTTGTACATCTTGGACTTGTAGAGAGAGCAAGCCAACCTCTTGGTGCGCACCTTCTTGTCTTGAATGTAGATTCTCATTCGTGGATCCATATACAATATGGCAGCATATGCACGAAATGATTTCCTCTCTGGCATCAACCTAGGAAACAACAAAAACAAACCCATCAAGTTTAAAACTATCATTAGACCATAGGAGATGCACCTGTTAAATAATATCAATAACAACGAAATTCACGCACAGAGCACCTATTTCACTTTTTAAATTGTGCAAATACAAACACTCAACACACACACATAATTATGAATAAATAAATAAACTGATGATTCGTTATGAGCCATTACGCATATTGAGCAATTGTTAATAAGTTGGAAATGCGCGATATAAATGCTTTGTATTATTATCATAAGTCGTGAAATTAAATTAAACCCATTAATAATACAATAATATATAGCTTTGATGGGGTGTCTTTGTGGTAATTAAGTATGTTGTATGGTAGGTAAGTATGCATATAAGTAAATATGTATGCACATATATTGCTCACATTCATTGAGATTGGGCTCGGCACTAAATGAGTTAATACGGAAAGGATTTGAATACTGAGGATGATAAGACTAGAGAAATCCATGTATGCGCTAGTGTATATTGACACTTAGGTCTGACTTAGGCTAAAAGGCAACTAAGCCCCTCGTGATAATATCTTAATGAAATCACCCTACAAAAATGAAGAGGTTATGAAACATGAAATATGAATTGGGTATATCAAGCACTGAAAATAATTAGAAACCTTAAGAAAAGAAAAGAAAAGAAAAGAAAAGAAAAGGTTCCACTGCCAAACTTAATACAGTTGGCAAGTGCGAAATCATTACAACTAAGACTGTACATTTGAAACTAACTGTTGTAAAACAACAACCAAAAATTATATAGGAATGATAAATAACAACAGTACCAACAATAACAATAATAATAAAAATCATCATTATCACAATAATAACAACAGTAATAATAATAATAATAATAATAATAATAAACAATAACAACAACAACAATAATAATAATAGTGCTAAAATTCAACATCATCATAATAAAAATAACAACATTAATAATGAAAATAACAGCCATAAAAAAATAGCAATGAAAAAAATATACGGAAGGACTGCCATCCACAAAGCACACCCCCCCAACCTAGCAGAAATATGTATGATGTTCCCCTAAACAACATTAAGAACAATTTAAAATAAAAACAAATAGCGTAAGCTGCATGATTTGGTACAACCATCTTCATAATAAGGAGAGAGACCGGCCTGCCAACTTCATCAAGGCATAAATATGAGGGATGGTCAAAGGTAAATTCAGAGACAAACATTTGAGCCGAGCCCAATTTCAGGACTTTATCATTATGAGACGCGTCTAAAATAATTGGCTATTTAATGAGATCACTAAAGAGTGCACCTAAACACTTCAAGACCATATACCAGAAACAATTCCATTAATGTCATTGCATCGACGATATTTTGAATTCATTTGTTTGAGAAATATATCGATGCATGATCAGAAATAATTGTAAACGAAACGGAAAGTATTCTTTTAAATTTTCTTTTGCTTACTTCCAAAGACCAAAGGAAGAAATGTGGTGGATTCACATCATTAACTGATGCCGACAGTGAAAGAAAGCTGCCACTAGGCAGAGAGAGAGAGAGAGAGAGAGAGAGAGAGAGAGAGAGAGAGAGAGAGAGAGAGAGAGAGAGAGAGAGAG
>JASKDV010103545.1:0-14637 GCA_032466395.1 Aegires albopunctatus | reverse complement strand
TCTTTCTAAAATATTATTTTATTAAGGATATTTAACTAATTTTCCATCAATGTAAACTGCCTCCAGGTTTAAATTTTTGTCTAAAACAAGTAAATCTGCATCATAACCTTTTGCAATCATTCCCTTATTTAATTTATAGATTAATGATTGATTTGTCGAACACATTCTTACGGCATCATTTAGAGAATATCCAATTTTAATAACCTTTTGAAAATTTCCGAACATTGTTGATGCGGATCCTGCAATTGTTCCAGTTTCTTTTAAAGTAATTTTTTCACCTTTTTTAACAATTATAAATCCTCCGGAAGTGCTTTCGCCATCTGGAAGTCCTGCTGGTCTTATCGAATCTGTAATAATAGTTATTTTATCTGAACCCTTTTTATCAATTGATAATTTAATTGTCTTTTCATCAACGTGAACAAGGTCAGTAATTAGTTCCGCAGTAATTTCATTGTTTATTAATGCTTCTTCAGCAATTCCTGGATTACGATTTTCAACAGTTGACATTCCATTTCACAAATGAGTCACAGCTTTAACACCAGCCTTAACATATTTTTCTGTTTGCTTAGCAGTAGCATTAGAATGGCCTACCACAGGGGTAATATCATTTTCAATCAAATAAGGAATTAATGATATATCAAAGTTTTCAGAAGAAATTACAAGTCTTCTTAATTTCGAAGATGATGCATTTACTAGTTCTTCTAATTTTTCCTTAGTTGCAGGAATAATTAGATCTGGATTATGAGCGCCTTTTTTTTCAATTGAAATAAAAGGACCTTCTAAGTGATAACCAATTATATTGGCACCTTCAGGATTTTTATTTGATATATTTTTTAATGTTTCTAAAATTTCATTTCAAGGAGCAGTCATTAAAGTTGGCATAAATGATGTAGTTCCGTTTTTAGCCATGGCAGCTGTAATATCAGCTTGTGCTTGTTCCCCATCCATAATATCTTTGCCTAACATTCCATGTGTATGAATGTCAATTAGGCCAGGTATTAAATATTTATCACCTTGTCCTTCTTTTTTGATTATATCTATAATTTTTCCATTATCAATTAACACATCAGCATTACTGATTGTTTCGTTGTAGTTAACAATTATTACATTTTCTATTTTTGTCATCTCGCTCCTTATTTATATTTCCTCATAATTATATTTAAAATAATAATATTTTTTGATTTATTCACACTTTGAATAAAAAAGATATAATGATTATGATAATTTTCATGTCAACATTTTTGCATGAGTTAATTAAAAGAAATGAGGAATAGGGATGTTAGTGAAATCATCAAAATTATTAAACGCTGCAGTAGAAAGTAAAAAAGCGGTTTTTGCATTCAATGTTTTAAATTTGGAAATGACAAGAGCAGTAATTGAAACTGCTGAAAAATTAAATACTTCAGTTATGGTTCAAATTACTGCGGGAGCAATGAAATGAGCTAAATTCGAATATATTGTTCCCTCAATTATTTCAGCTGCAAAAAATGCTAAAGTTGATGTTGCAGTTCACTTAGATCACACAAGTGATCTCGACCTGATTAAAAGGGCAGTTGATGCAGGATTTTCATCGGTTATGTTTGACGGATCATTTTTTGACTTTGATAAAAATGTTAAGTTATCAAAAGAAGCAATTAAGATTGCTCACGATAAAAGTGTTGAAGTAGAGATTGAGATTGGTAAAGTTGGTGGAAAAGAAGATGGTGTTGTATCTGATGTTGCTGATAAAATGGAATATAGTGTAGCTAAAAAATTCTATGAACAAACTAAGCCTGACTTTTTAGCAGTAGCTTTTGGAACATCGCATGGTAAATATAAAGGAGAGATTAATCTTGACTTTGATTTAATATCAGCTTGTCATAAAGAAATTCATGTCCCACTTGTAATGCATGGTACTTCTGGTGTTCCATTTGATGATATTAAAAAAGCAGTGTCATGCGGAATTACTAAGATTAATGTCGGAACAGATCTTCTTATTGCAAACTTTGATCAAGTGAGAAAATATTTAATTGACCATCCTGAAGAGTATAATATTCGTAAAATTCATGAAGTAGGGATTGAAGCAATGAAGGAGCGTGTTGAAAAATATTTAACACTTATTTAAACACATTATAAAAACCTTTGATATAATATTTAAGCATATCATAGGCCCAGGTGGCGAAATAGGTAGACGCAAGGGACTTAAAATCCCTCGGTGGCAACACCGTGCTGGTTCAATTCCAGTCCTGGGCACCATATAAATAAATTGACTAAAACCCATTATTTGGGTTTTTTTATTGATTATTTTGATTTAATAGTTTAAAATATTATTATTAAGTGAAAGGAATAATATATGAAAAAAATAACATTTGGTTTAGGAGCCGCTATTGCAATTGGATCGCCCATAGCAGCAGTAGTGGCATGTGGAAGCACGAGTGGAGTTTCTTATGCCTACAATCCACATATTCACAAAGCAAGTAAAGACAATTTTGTATTTTCATTTGGAGATAATGGGTCAAAACAAATTTATGTAAAAGCGACTGATAAATCTTTAACATACAAAATTCCTGATGGTGACAAGCTAAGCAATCATACAACTTATACTTACACATGAACTGATGAAATCAAAGCTAAAGATGATTTTGTTGTTAAAAATGGAAGAGGTGATGCTGTAGAGATCGATGTAAAGGTAGCAAGTGAGAGTAGTTATGTTATTTCATCAGCATTAGGAAACTTCTATAGTCAAAGTGATTATTATTTTAAAAACTATCTTAAAGAGTTAATTCCATTTGCGATTTTTGATGGAATTCTTCCTTCACCGCTTGAAGAAGATTCAAGGCGTAAGATTAAAGACTTTATGATTGCAATGTCAGGAAATGATGTTACACTAAGAAACAAAATAGGAATGTCTTTAAAGCCTAGTGCTCAAAAATGACTTAATGGATGATTACCTTCTTCATATTATTTTCATGATCCATCAATTTCTATACCTAGTGCTTCAGAATTTTCATTTATGATAGTAGCAAATTCAGCACCAAATCAAAATTTTGTTCCTGGTCAAGAAGAAACCTATTATTTAAATAAAGATGATAAGACAATTACCATCATTGCAAAGTCATATGATGATGAAGATTCAACAACAACTGATACATATACATACACATGAGAAGATGAACTGCAAGATGTTGAAACAATTGATATAGTTGATGCAAGTAATCCAAGTAATACTGCAAAAGCTTTTGTTAAAAAAGCGAACCCAGAATATTATATTTTCAATGATGATTCAGGACCACATTTTTGAGAATTAAAAAGAGATGATGATACAACAAAAGAAAAGCTAGAAGCATTTGTTTTATACAATGCATTTTACAATATTAAAAAAGATGATTTTTATGTTAATGCTATGTCAAGAAATATTGTTCAATCATTTATAGAGAACATTACAATTGGTAATGATGGCTTAAAACTAACATTTAAAAATATTTTGAAAAATTGACTTCCGTAATTAACATTAAACAAAAAAATATCCACATAGATATTTTTTTAATTGCATCAATAATTAAATAAAAAAGATTATATTTTTATAAAGCATTCAAATACTTCATCCCTGATAGTTTCCATTCTTTTTCTCAAAAATGATGCAACATTATCATGAATCTCTAAACTTTTTAAATTAGAAATTTCTGTTATATTTTTTAAATCTTCCTTTTCAATCATATGTGATTCAAGTAGCTTTGAAAAATTATCTTTATATACATGTTTGGATTTTTTTATGTAATCTTCTGGATCTTTGTTTCCTATTTCTATTCTGTTTTCATCTGAGTTAATTAAAGCAATATTTCCTAATGAGTCTAAATCTTTTTTGCAAAAATTATATTTTTTTACAAAATTTGATTTTTTGGGAATAAAGTGATGGAGATCAGCATTATACTTTGATGCTTCTGTTGGCTGTATAGAAACATATCTATTTTTATTAAATAAATATCTTGGTTTTTGTTTTGCAAGAACTGGAATTGCTAGTCTAAACAAAGCAGCACTCTTATTATCATATGACAGTTTACTGAGTTCGTTTAATAATTCTTCTTTATCATGTCGATCTTTAAAATTTATCATTATGTCTTTTTTTAAGTGGGTGATTTCTGTTTCAGTTATAATAGGTATTACAAATTTATTGATATCTTCCATAGTTTTATAACCTGGACTTGAGGCATAATCACCATTCAATAATCTCCTCGTGATAAAAGAAATTAATTTTTTTCAATGTATATCTTGAACTTTAAAATATTTACTTAAAGTAGTTATTGATATTGCAACTAATAAATAAACATTTTTTTGGTAATTCATTAATAGAATAGAAATTAAATCTTGTTTCTAATTCAGACAATGATGATTTAAGTATTTTTTTAAATTCAGGAATTAATTTGATAAACTCATTAACTTTTTGGTTATCCATTGATCAACCAATTAGATTATCTTTTTTATAGTTAATAGATATTTTTTCATTTTCCTTATTTGAGATTCTGTATTTTATGTCAAAAAAAGTTTTAAGCAATTGAATCATGAACTCTGGATCAATTTTTACCGAATTCTTATAAGAATCAGAAATATTTCGAATTTCTTTAAGTAAATTAAATTCGCTATTCACATTAAAAATTGCCCCATTCATTAATTCCACATGGGTAAGTTTTTTAGATCTTGAATTCATTACACCAAATATGTTTATTACTTTCTTATCTGATCAACCCGAAAGTTCTAGAAAATTTATTTTATAACTATTCAATTTATTCCTTATTTCACTATTTATTTTTAATTCATATATTTTATCATTAATCAAAGATTTTTTATATTTATAATTTTTTTCAAAATATTTTTTTAAATCGGATATGTTTATAATTTTTTGATTATAAAATAAGACATTTTTATATATATTTTTAAGAAGTTTTTTGTATTCATCTCTGAAATAATTAAGATTATCAGCAATTTATTTTTGCAAAATAGACAATTGCAAGTGATGTGAATCTTTACTGATCATCGCAACTATTCATGTGTTTTTATAAGTGTTGGTTAATGAATCAATTATTTCATTCTTTTCTTTTCCAAAAACTGATCCCTTAAATGCATTTGTAGTTGTTAAAACTCCAATCGGGTAATTGTTGATTAAAGAAGATAATATATTTTCTATTTGCTTTGGCTTTCAAACATAATTTCTTTGAAAACTAGGCATGACATACATTCCTGTTTTGATGAATCTCATTATTTCTTTTAAATCAAAATTTGTTATTCTATATTCTTCCATTTTTCTCCTCCATATTTGTGCTACTTTTTTTTGTTAAAATTATGTATTTTTGACAAGATTTTAATATACTTATCATTAATAATTTCTGACAAATTCACCATTTGCAAATTTTCTCTACTTTTATTGTATGTTTTTAGATTTTAAAAAACTTTCACTATTTGTTTACCCTTTAAAACTTTCATATTGTCTTCTATTATAAATTTTGCTTATCTATTTGATGAAAATCCATTAAAAATTGATACGCTTTTAACAAGTCCTATGGTTTTATCAAAAGGAATTTTAAATTCCTCAATAACTTCCCTCGTTTTAAGATTCCATGAAACTTTTCTGAAATATTTTTCTATTAAATTTTCCTTAATATCTCTATACGCAGACCCCTTTTCATTTTGAAGTTTTCTGTGAGAAATGTCAATGACGCCCGATTAAACAAAAAGTTTTACAGGTTTATATATTTTTCCATCAATATATGGAAAAAACAGTTCTCCAAATAATTTTGATCCTTTTGAGTTTTTAAATGAATACTTTACTTTTACTAGTTTATTTATAAAACATCTCCTCAAATATTTTTTCTAAGATTTCAACAGAAATATAATTGCCACATGTAAACATAATTTCATTGTCATTTAGAAGATTTAATTTTTTAACTTTATCATAATCTTCTTCATTGAATCCCATATATCTGTATGCTTCTCGAGGATTAATTTTTCTAATTTTTCCATTATATAAAAATTTAATTCTAGAATTAGCGCCAGATGCATTTAGAGTAGGTCCTGTGTAATTGGAATCATAAATATATTTTTCAGAATTAAAAGAAGTGTAATTTATAATTTCAGTTTTTCTTATGTTAGATTTGATTACTCTGTAGCCATTTGTTTTTATTTTATATTTGTCCAGAGCATCAATATAGTATTTTCTATTCACTCTATCATCTAAAATTGACTTTATGGAAGTGGAATCTTTGTCACCAAGTGGTAAATTTTTTTCATTCATTGTTGAAAGCATAAATACTCTTCTTCGTGCTTGTGGTGAACCAAAATTACCAGAATTTAGCACTTCTAAGTTATTTTCATATCCTAGTGATTTTAATTTTTTCTTTCACTTGTTTAAATCTTTCTCATTTTTTTAAATTTTATAGCTAAAACATTTTCCATTAGTAAATATTTAGGCAATTTATTTTTAGGGGTGAGTCAAGAAATTTTTCTATCTGCCACAATAATCCTGATCTTGTGCCTGAGTTTTTAGACATGTCTTTTTGCCATCCTTGCCGTGATAGATTTTGGCATGAGAATGAGTAAACCAGTGAATCTATATCAGATAATTTTCTTTTATATAGATGATTCACATCAAAAATATTACCCTCTTCCTCTGATTTTTTAACGGCAGAGTAAATTCCTCTTAATGTCTTTATATTTTTCTTGTGTCAATAGTTTTTTTGACACTGGTTTTTTTGAATTAATTTAAAGTGTTTTATTTGTAAGGTAATCAATCATTTTTTCTTTTGAAACATTTTTAAGAATTGATTTTGGAATCAAATCATTATGAATGGCTTAATGGCTTGATAAGAAATAATGGCGGCACATATTATTCTGCCATTCCCACAATTTCAAAATTTGCTTTTATGTTATTTAGTGCTTTTCTTTGTGAACCAATTCCCGCAAATACTTCAAAAACTTTTAATGGATTTTCTACAGCTTGGATTTTATCTATTTTTTTGTGCTCATTTAATAAAATTATAAGATGTATAGCTATGTATTGTCTAATTTCTCGGAAAAATTAATTAACTTCTGATCACACATATTAGAATATCAATGAACATAAATAAATATTTGCTTAGATTTCATATTATAATTTTCATAAGATGAAAAAAGATAATATTATTATAAATAGAATTTCCTTAAATGAATTAGGTAAGTCATATTCATGAGAAAATACTAGAAATACATTTCCTCCAAGATATTGGCAAGAAATAATTGTGCAATTTCTAAGGCATGGTTCTGAAAAGGGATTTAAAACTTTATTACAAAAAATTTATAAAATCAATCTTCCAAAAAGCAATCTTAATAAAAGTGATCAAAATATGCATATAAATGTTTTACTTAAAAAATTATTGATATCAGATGTCCAAGACTTTGATAATTTCAAAAAAATAAGTATTTTTGATTTACATAGAATGGTTTCAAAGCATATCAACGAGATTACAGCTGAAATGAAAAGAGCAAAAATTTCTAAAAATTGAAAAAAAAATATATATGAATGAGAAGAATTGACTGAATCTAAAAACGGGGAATTTGAAATAGTAAATTATGGCCATACACAGTTAGAAAAAATAATTACTAATACTTTGGATAAAAAGAAAATTATAGAAAAGAAAGAAATAAAAAATAACTTTTCCTATACATGAAATGCTAGCAAAAATGATTTTATTTCTTCTGTTAATTTGGAAAAAATCGGAAAAATTGGTGAACAAATTGTATATTTGTTATTAGTGAAAAAGTATGGTCTCAAAAATGTTATATGAATGTCATCAATTGATAAATTTAGCCCATATGATATTCATTATTTTGACAAAGGAGTAAAAAAATATGTTGAAGTAAAAAGTTCTACCAGAATTAATAAGATTCATTGATATATTTCGAGAAATGAATATGATTTTTATAAGAAAAAGAAAGATAATTATATTTTAATATTTGTGAAAGATATTAACTCTCAATCAAAAAATGGCGCATATGTAGAGAAAATGGAAAAGCCAAACATTGAAATAAGTAATAATAAGTACGGAATTGATTCCAATAAATTAATAATAACACCAATTAAATATAAGGGTTTGGCATAGGCAAAATCATTTGCAACTCCACATCATTTTGTTTTCAAAGTGCTTTTTATATACAAACAATAACATGTTGCTCACCAAAATAAAGGGAAACATAAATAAAAAAAATTATCTTAGGGATTGGAACAATTGGAGCAGTTACAGCATCAGTTGCAGCGATCATATCTTGCGTGAATGTTGAATCATCAAGTGCAAATCATTGAGGTTACTTTGAATCATCTTATAAAAATATAGAAAGCGATTTAAAATCAAAAGTATCATCCAAAATCTTTGTAGATCCTAATGGAAAGTATATTAATCAGGATGCATCAAAGCATATTAATAAAGGAGCGCTCACAAGTGATTTATTCGAAAATGATCTTGTTCTCTTTACTTACTCATATATAACTTTAAATTAATATTTATCTAAAATTAATAATATCTATAACTGATTTAAAAATCATTTTGAATCAATTTTAAAAGAACAAGATAGAACTATTACTAAAAAATATGATTGTCAACTTAAAATTTTAGTAATTGGTAATGTTGCTATAGAACTTGAAGGATCAGAATTATCAAACATATTTTTTCAAAAAACAAATAAAGATAAAACAGAGCATATAATAAGATTCAAATTGTTGATATTTATAACAAGCTTAAAAGCATAGCAGGCAAAGCATCAACTAATACCAAAATATAGAAATAGATTTTTTTATATCAAAGTGAACAAAAAAATAACAGTTGAGGTCTTTTTTCTCTGTTCAAATACAAAAAAAGTGCTTCACCTACATTTTAGCTGTAAGTGTTGCACTTTATAATTTAATTTAGGAAATAACACAGTAAAATGTTCTTTTATTTATCACTAATTATAAGAATTAGTTTAATTTAATTTGAGCATTTCTTCTATTAATATATTCAATTCGTTTTTTATTTAAAAAGAAATCAGGGATTTTTTTAAAAATGTCTTGAACATTTTCCATAATAAATTTTTCTCCATCTTTATGAATAGGAAGTATTTCTCCATTTACATTATAAGTAAAATAGTTTGCATCAAATTTTCTATGTATATGTTCAGGCAGAGGTAAGAAATTATTTTCATCTTCAATCATTTTAAGATATTTATCATATTTTTTATTTTGAAAAATACACTCTGTGATTTTATCTCTTAAATCATGGAATTCATAGATATGACTTTTTTGAAATTGATGCTTGCTTGTAAAGTTAAATGGAAATTTCTTAATTTTAGCATCAATGTTTTTCCCAAATCTATTTCTTGCTCTTTGAGAGATACTATTGGCTTTGGATGCATCCGCATTATACTTTTTGTAGTATTCTTTTATATTTTTTAAGTAAAATAATCAATCATCTTTCTGTTTTGACATTTGCATATATTTAAATGCATTAAGAATTTCATTGTTTAATCTTATGAATTCAAATAATGATATTTCTTGTGAATTAATTACAGAACTCTCATAAGTAATTTTATACTTCATAACCAAGTCGTCTAAAAGAACTACAAAATTTCTATATTCAACATTACCATCAATTATCATTTCTGCTGAACTAGGTTTTTTTGCTTCTCCTCCTGGATTGCTCCCTTTCAAAATTGCCAGTATATTCTTAATTGTTGAATTATATTTTGTTCTGTCGTTCAGAAAATTGTTAACAATTGATATCTGTTTAATGTTTAATTTAATAATTTTAGTTGAAGAGCGAATCGGTCTTGCTTCTTGCTTCAATGATAATAATTTAAATAATTTTTTTCTTCTTATGAAATTTTTATCATTGTCTTTTATTCATCGAGGAGTAGTGTATAAATCAATTCAAATTTCTTTGAATTCAATGTGTCAATCATAAATTATTCCATATTGGTTTGAAACAATATTTATTTGACCTTTAAATTTTGCAGATTTTGTCTTATTAAAATTTTTTCTAACAATTGGAATTATTGTTCTATATCTTCTTGTTTTTGAGATATCCATACTCAGCACCAGCCTTTATTTTGAATTTATCATAAAAATCTTCAGTATTAATTTTTTTGAACTTACTTATTTTAAATTTAATAACATATACATTTACCTTATCTCCTGATCTATTTTTAATTGTTTTTCCAGTTTTCTCCATTGAAATGAAAATTCCCGTAATTCTAATATTACCTGCACCTTGCACTCTTAACATTACGGCTGCATTATCGACTTTTTTTTCACAAAACTCTTTTAAACCAACACATCTTGTCGTTTCATATTCAGCTATACTGCCAACAACAAGTTTTTTATATTCATTGTCATATTTTTCTTCTTTAGTTGCTATCATAAAACCAATAATGTTTTTATTTTTCATTATTCTCCTTAAAATCCTTATCTATAACATTCATAATTGCCTCAAGCACTTCTACAGATATTGAATTGCCACATGTAAAAATTTTCTTAGTTTCATTGATGAAATTTAATCTGTCAACTTTATTAAAATCACTTGTTTTAAAACCCATATAACGATATGCCTCTTCAGCATTTATTTTACGAATTTGTTTACCCTCTCTTATTTTTATTCTTGAATTTGCACCAGAAGCCGTGAGTGTAGGTCCCTTAAAGTTTTTGTCATAAACATATGTTTCAGAGTTAAAGGATGAATAGTTAGTCAATGATGCTTTTTTAATCAAAGATCTAGTTTTCTTAAATTTTGTTAAATCATATTTAAGAAGTGCTGGCATATAATCATTCTTATTAACTTCCTTATTTAAAATACTTTTAATATTTTTTCGTTTTTTATTGTTTTTTAATGGTAATAATATTTTTTTATTTAAGCTAGACAACATAAAAGTTCTTCTTCTAGCTTGGGGAGAACCGAAGTCAGATGAATTTAATACTTGCAAATCATTGCGATATCCAAGTGATTCAAGTTTCCTCATTCACTTATTTAAATCTCTCTGATTTTTTTTATAAACCAAAGCCATGACATTTTCCATTAATAAATATTGAGGAAGATCTTCTTTATTGGTGTGATCAAGTGCTTTTTCAATTTCTCATAAGAGACCAGAACGAGTATTTTTATTTTTAGACATTCCACTTTGCTTACCTTGCTGAGAAAGATCTTGACACGGAAAAGAATAAGTGAGTAAATCTATGTTTTTTAATCCATTTTTGTATAAAGTTCTTACATCAAATATGTTATTGTGTTTTTTAGAGGCCTTAACAGCACTATAGTACATCCTTATTTCATCAAGATGTTTTCTTTTTCAATATGATGATTTAACTAATGTTTTAGAATCTAGCGAAAGAGGAACTCCTTCTAGTAAATCAATCATTTTATCTCTTGACATTTTGTAATTAATACTCTTTGGAGAGAAGTTGTGATGAATTGCTTCATATGAAATAATTGCTGGCAAGTACCACTCAGCAAGACCAATAACTTCAAAATTAGTTTTGTTATTAAATAAAGCTTTTCTTTGAGAACCAATACCGGCAAATGCTTCAAAAACTCTTAGTGGAGTTTCTATATCCTGGGCTTTATCTATTTTTTTTACGTTCATTTGTTAAAATTATACGACGTATAGATATGTATTATTTATTTTTATAAAAAATTATCTAATAAATTTTAACAGTATTAGTATTTGAAACAATAATTTAATAATTAGATTTTTAATTAATTAAATAAACAGTCAGGCTTCTAAAAAATTATAAAATTATTACACTTATTGATAATGTTGAAATAGTAGATACCCAGATTGAAATTGTCATCCTCCTTATTGACTTCAAAAAAAATTACTATTTAAAAAAACAACTGTATTTCAAGTTGGTTTTCTAATCTATTTTATTTTTTACTCTATCCCTCGAGAATTCCCTTAAGATTTGTTAATCCCAATTTCTTTATTAAAGCATTTTGAGCATCAACTGCTTCTTGATTGTCTTCAACATAATAGTTATATCATGAGTTGACATCACTCATAAAAGCTTGGAATTGTTCAAAACATTCATCATGTATCTGATTAGCTACTTCCTGTTGTGTATTTGGGTCAAGACTTCAAAGTGGAATTAAATGTCCCCCATTATAAGAATTGTGAATGTCTCATTCAGCAATAGGAAAATTTTCAAGCCCTTCAGCTACAAATCAGTCTATGTTTGACAATTTTAATAATTGTTTTTCTTTGTCCATTATTTCTCCTTTTGATTATTTAATCAAAGAAATTATACTACTAAGAATTTTTTTATTGTATTTATCTTTTTTTGAAAAAACAGTGAAAAATATTTTGTATTTTTTCATAATTATTAAATTTATTTTATGAACACAGATTTTATACACAATTTTAAAATAGTTTTCAATATTGCAGTAATTAATCAAAAAGGGAGCAAGTTGGCTTAGATAAAAAATAGATGAAAGATACTTGGAAAGGTTTTTTAAAGCATGCCATTCAAAATTATGCAATGTATTATTTTTTTAGTTACTTATTATTATACATATAGGATAAATAGGCAAAATAATAGTAATCTAAAATTTGTATCATAAATTGAATTATCGAAAGCACACAAACTTCTAGAATTTTTGAGCAATAAAGTTTGTTGATTACAACATATATCAATCAAGAAAGTAAGAAAATCATTTTAAGGCTAGGAACAATTGAAACAATTGAAGTTCCAGTAGCAGCAACATACTTTGCAGAAACTCACTAGATAAATTAATATTAATGTCTATTTTAATTTATCATGTAAAAATATTCATAAGAAAGTCTTAAATCAAAATTATCTTCAAAGATTTTTGTAAACATAAATGCATCAACCATAGGTAAAGGCGCATCTAAATATATTAGTATTTTTAAAGCAAAAGAGATTTTAAATGCTGATGACGAAGTTGTTTTCGCTTGCACTCACATAACTTTAGACGATTACATAGCTAACTTTGATAACAACACATCTTGAAATACTACTCATTTGATTAAATTCACTCAAGTGTTGATCAAAGAAAATTAAGTTTAAAAATATTTTATGATTGTTACACTTACTCATGATGTTTTATTATTAGATAGCACCAATTTAAGTAATATTTTTTTTACAAGGTTACCAGATCAAGATAAAACATTTCTTGATAAATCTGTAATTCATGCATTAAATTCATGCATTATTTGATAAACTTAAAAAATCAATTTAAAAATGATAAAAGCAAATTCATCATATTGAAATCTTTTTATTTTCTTTAAAATTAAGAAAAGACATTTTTTTATTAAATTATTAAGCAATGTGTGTTCTCATTTTAATATATCCAAGATAATATTGTTTACATATTTATTCTTTAAACATAAATAACATTAACTATGAAAAAATCGCTACACAAAACATTCAAGAGATTTGTTGATTTTATGTATACAAGTTATTTCATATATAATATAAGTGGTAATGTTTCCCAAAAAATTACTAAAATATGGATATGCAAATATATATTATAAAAGGAGAAATAAATGAAAAAAATTATTCTAGGATTCGGAACAATTGGAGCTATTGCAGCACCAGTTGCAGCAGTTGTATCTTGTGGTACAACTACTGCAAATTTAGATGCTGAACTTGCTAAAACTAAAAATCTTATGTCATCTAAAGATAAAGTTGCATTGGCGACATCTGTAGGAACAAAAGTGAAAGGTGATGTTTTAACACCTGAAGAACTGGGTCTTGTATCAGCGCCAGAATATGGTTCAGGAGTAACTGTTGTATATGCGGTTGAATCACCAGACAATGGAGGATTTTTAAAGGTTAATGTTACATTATCTCTTGGAGATAAAAAAGAAACAAAGGCCATCATCATTACAGCTAGTGATGCTCTTCCTCATAATCCTGAAGTATTTAAAGCAGCAGAAGGTGGTAAAATATTATTTATTGAAGCTGCAGCTGCAGGACAACCATATGTTCCAGCTCACTCTCAGCTTTATTATATAGCACCAAAAGCTACTGAGCTAAAAGTAAAAGCACCAAAAGAGAATGGAACTCAAAGTGATTTTATTTTCACTTGAAAAACAGCACTACCTGAAACTGGTGAAGCTACTTTAACTTATAACGATGGAACTAAAGATATAGATGTAAAAGCCCATGTTAAAGCAATCACTACTAAAACTTTCGTATTAAAAGATGACTCAGGACCTTATGCTATAGAAACTGCTACTAAGTATGATTATCTGCCATCTTTTGAAGTATTTACAACATACAATTTATTCACTACAAAATTTAAGCGCGGAAGTGCAACAGCAGAGCAGCTTACTCGTATAGTTTCATTCGCTGAATATTTAGCAAATGGAGATACAGCAATAAGTAGTTGATTAGTTCCAACACCCAACTCAAAATAGATTATTGTGAATAAGATAAAAGATACATTTGTGTCTTTTTTAAAACTATTTTGTCAATAATATTTTATACACTCACAAAGTACTTATATATATCACCTTTATTGTGTATAATAAAACAAGTAATGTTTTTAATAAAAAATTACTAGTATAAAAAAGGAGAAATAAATGAAAAAAATTATTCTAGGATTCGGAACAATTGGAGCTATTGCAGCACCAGTTGCAGCAGTT
>JASKDV010103434.1:0-14639 GCA_032466395.1 Aegires albopunctatus | reverse complement strand
AATAATAATAATAATGATAATAATAATAATAATAATAATAATAATAATAATAATAATAATAATAATAATAATAATACTGAATGGCATTTATACAGCCCATAATCATCACGCACGCAGAGATGTTGGCTGTTGCCTCACGGTGTCCAAAATAAGATTTTTTTTCAACTTGAATAAGGCCTGACATGACATATAACAGGGAAGATTACAATTTTTCTTTTTATTCAGGTTTCCGGTCTGCAAGAAGCTAATTGATCAGTCTGACTGAACACTCCACATTAAAGAACCAGTTTATAACGAGAAATCATAAAAGGATTAAAATACGTGTAAGAATTTTCACGTGCATCACGTGATTAAAACGATAACCGAAAACTGACCATTGAGACAAATGAAGAATTTTTTGTTGTGTTCAGATTTTTTGTTTTTTCATACGTGAAAACATTTCATAGAGAAAATCGATATTGAAAAGCGTAGTTTCTTTTGTAAGTGAGTATATTATAACGTCTTGAAATCTTGAAATGAAACTATGTCGACTATGCTAAGTTAGATCTATGATGTTAAGCCATGCTATGGTAATTTTCCCTTAAGAGTGAAGAGTTAAGTTGTTGAACATATCTTTTATTTTCTCATTGAATGCGACAGAGCAAGAAATCTAATCCAACAATAATGTTTTATTGTCCATGTACGTGTTTCACCATGACCACGTGTCTTTTGGACAAATAAATTACATATCTTATGATATTAAGAAGTTCTGACACATTCGATGGCAATAATGGTTTCCAATGCAGATATCCGCGGAGGAATTTCGACTATACTTTTTTGATTCTCAAAACTAGATGCTAAATCTAGATATTATTTATCTCTTTGGAGTTTGACATCGATGTCTCAAATGAAAAACAATAATAATTTTTTGACCGTCCTATTCGTGTGCTTGGTTTTTAAGTCAAATAATATAGCCTTCTTAGGACAAACCACATATTTAAGAGTTAGTTAATCTGAAGGACAAACAACCCAGTAGGCCCTAATGTTTCGTAGCTCGGCACGGTCCAAGTATCGGCATCGCTTTCAACGAAGTCCTTGGACTTGTCTCTAGATGCTACCTTATATACAATATTTCGGACAACGGAAATATTTCCCAGATATTAATGATGCGCCTGTCCCAGGACAGGAAATGGATTTTAGGGGTTGGTAGGCTAACTCTCACATCTTTATGCGAATCAAACTGGAAGAAGCAAATATCGTTTGGGACCCTTATATACCTGAACGTCATGAGTTTGATATATTTTATGACTAGCATTTCAAAGATATAGAAATTTGCTTGATTCGATGTTATAATTTCTCTCATTACATACAATTAGGACACAAATGAATATTGACATCATAAATGGAAACAAAAACATTGACCATTAAAAAGTATTTTTTGAACAAATGTATCAATAAAGGAAAGTATCACAATCATTGCGAAATTGCTTATAATATTCAATTTGAAATGTTTGCATGTTTCAATTCATTTTCTATATCGTTTTCAACATAGCTAATAAGTGATAAGAACTTTAAGATTCATGTAGAAGTAACTTCAAACTGTTTTCTTCCATGCTGAACTTAAATGAAAAAACGAAGAAACAAACAAACGAAAACCAAGTAAAAACAACAACACAAAAAAAAAAAACAAAAACAACACAATAACTTATTGTAGGAGTCACACAATGTTTTCAAATTCAACTTATTTGATTATTCCACAAATGTTTATTTCAGCCTATCCGATTATTTCACATCTTTAAATAATCTTTTAAGCTTTATTCATCGCCAAGATAGAAGGGTGTAGATCTATCAATTAACATTATCTGCATTATTGACTTATTTCACGAAAAGAATTATACCGGGGTTTTTCTTTTACTAATTGTCATTTTGATGACACTCGTTTTAATTGGAACTAGATCTATATTAAACTAGTACTAAAATTATTCCTAAAAATGGCAAAATCATAATTCATTCAAGGCGTAGAATCTAGATCTCATATACCAATAAAACTATTTATCCATCTCTTGTTCGATCTATCAATCTGTCTATTTAGCTATCTAACATATCTCTCAGATTTTCTATTCGTATTTCTATCTTTCTATGCTCTATCAGTCTATCCATCTTTCTATCTATCTGGTATTTATTTATCTAAGCTCTGTCTATACACATTTTATTGTCATTCATACGTATCTCTTGAGATACCAAACGTTCATAATACGACATTTTTATTAATTTATTTGATCGTAATAAGTTATATTATGACGCTATTTGAAAAATAAATGCGATTTACTGAATCAATTTCAACTTACTTGCTTTTTACTGTATTTGTAAGTAAGATAAGCAATATACCACTGTCTCTATCAGAAAAATAATAGCCTATATTGTAGGCTTGGCCATACATTTTAACATATAGATAACATTGTAGCTTATAAACTCTCTCCTATCTAACTTACTGTACCTTGATTCTACTGAATTCTTCAATTCTTCAAAGTTATTCTGCGAAATGATAATCAAGAATTAATCCACGTATCAATGGTTATTTACACAAAAACGTAGAACACAATATCCACTTCTAGACCATGACGTACAGACTATGCAAAGATCCTCGAGAGAAAAAAAGATCTTACACAGCCGTGATCCCATTTCTTCATAACTTCAATACATACACCTCTAACAGAGCTATTCATTCGGAATACACTTCCTGGTCGATCTACATCTAGACAAAAATTAATTACTTCACCTCACTTCTTTTTACCCCTATCACAGACTAGTACAACTGGTATTCTATTTTGGCCCTTACCCACTACCAGGTTTCCGGTTGGATGGAGATAATTTCAGAGAACGAATGATAAATGACATATACTTCAGAAGTCTAGAGTGACAATGAGAAAAAATATCGGTCAATGATAACCGAGTCGCCTACACATTAATCATTTTCAAATTCTTATTTCTTGCAATGTTTGAGGGGACGTTATAAATGTTTTCCTTATTATAGTCAATTTCAGTGTTTGTTGAGATTACGATGTTACCATAACATTTTTCCTCCTATAAATCTTTACTTTCTTTGTATGGTTTATTTTTTCGATCAATTTTAGTGTGGACATAAAATAACTGGAATTCCTTCTTTGAGGTTATACATTAACATTTGAGGTACACATTAAAGGAATATAAAGATTCTGATTCTGATTTAGCAAGTACATGTTCCAAGTTGAAGATCATTTTCGGGACACCATAAATTCATAATGACGTGTAAGAGCAATAAGTAGCTAATCCTTAAAAGAAAGACATCGTGCATGATCGGGAGGTTTTCACATAGTGTACTTATCATTAAATGTTTAGATAAATTTAGATTTAATACTTAGATCAAGAAGAGAATAAAATCAAGCAGTAGGGCTATTGCATAACGGCCCTATGTAAAGATTTTGAATCTAGATCTAGCTTTTATTAGATGCCTTTGTTTAGATTCGAATCTCGATTGCTCCGCGTTGGGAATTTTATATTTAGACAGTTATTAAACATTTGTTGTTTAAATAGACATACAACTTTGAAACTTTGAAAATTTTGTTTCGTTTCTTTCCTTATATAGATTCTTGTCTTTGTCTCTAAGGGGTTATTTCATATTCTTAATGTATTAATTATTATTTAACTTTGAAACCCGTGTCAATCAAAACATCTATTAAGTTTTTAGTGCGAAATTCATTTTAGTCTTATGGAAAGTCATTGGAGTAAGATATTTTGCTTTTAGGCCTACGAAATTTTTGGCATTGTCTGAGGAAGTATGGACTTGCATTTAATGATGTCATGAAAGGCAACTAGGTGGTAAATCATAAAAAGTTGGAGGCCTCACAATTTCTTTTTTGTTACAGATGTTATGAAGAAAACTTTGTTTCGGGTTTTAAACAGATGGAAAAAATAATAATACTCCTATTGAGACAATTTTAATGCATATAGGGAGCTGTGCACATTTTATATTTCAATTTTTTTTTACACGTGTATGAAGACATCATCGCTTTGTCTCACTGAGGAGAATTATTAAAAGGAAATAAGAATTGTTTTCTTTTTTAATAAGCGCAAGGAGAAGAGACACAGTAAGATGGCTCCATTGAGCCTGTAAGAGGGGTGTCCAAAAACAAAATCAGAGAGAGAGAGAGAGAGAGAGAGAGAGAGAGAGAGAGAGAGAGAGAGTTGAAATGAACAAGAAATGAAGTGAAGCGATCTTTATCCTAATATGTCGCTGTCTTGTCTTGTCATGAGTTATATTATTATTTATTTGTATCGTTAGAAATTGACGTCTTAGACTTTGGACTTGATTTGCCTCGAAAGGATAAAGTAAAAGAGCGTTGTACGAAGACTACTCGCGCTCTTCAGAGGTTCCCTGGCAGATAACTTCATTCTAAAATCCTTCTCATATCATCTTAAAGTATGAAGAGCAGCGCACCAATGGAAGAAAATTTCCTCTTGCATACCAGTTATCTCACACTGCTAAGTTAGCAATATTTATTTTACACTTGACACAATAAAGAAAACGAGTCCAAGGAGGCCCTTTTATGGAATCGAACCGAAACCTTTCGATCTGTTGGCTAAATGTCTAGGCCTACCACTAGTCTATGATCTACATGTAATTGCATTATCGTCTTACAAGTGAATAACACTTTATTGCATATTATGTGATTAAGTGAATCATATTATATTGTACAGTGTGTTTGTTACAAAACTCTTACAATGTATTTGACATTCTAAGTATTTCTTGTTAACTAGCCTAGATTATTCCAAAAATCTAAAGATCTAAACAGCCCCGTTGAGTTTTCTACATTCCACGCAGACAACTGGTGGAGGTACAATAGGAAAAAGTCAAATTTGCCGTTTGTGAAATGTTTTTTGTTGTTCACCGTTAATGAACCCATCACGGGATAAGAGAACTGTCACCCAGTCACTTCCAATTCCACACGTCGTAAAGAGCTGGATACATGAAAATAAAAATGACAAAATGACGTCACCAACGTCAAAAACCCAACTATCTTCTCCGTAGTCTGGCTCTCTAGTTGACATAATACTTGTAACCTATTTTGAAAATTTTATTATCTACCCCATTTCTGACGCCTGATGTAACTTGATGAAGTGCACGTACCACATGCCACATTGACATCGTTACCACGAAACCTTGACCTTTTGTTCCAAAAAAACCAACTACTCGACGTCGGTGGAAATCATTAAACTATGACCGTCTATAACAGTCCATAATCATGTACACTGTAATCAATATCTATAAAAGAGGACAGGGTACACACATGTTTTAATACTCGCTCAGTTTACGTGTTCATCGGTGATTATTTATGTTCGCACACTATGTACACTGTAATCTTATCTTATATACATGTATCTATAAAAGAGGACAGGGTACACACATGTCATCGATCTCCTCCGAAACCACCGAATGGGCAGCTTTGGGATTTTCACATATTGAACTGTCATTATATCTCCCAAATCTGGTCGGATAAAATCTTAATAAAAATTATGATGTAAAAAATGACATCTGCTTCTGGCCGTTTTACGACAGGTCACATGTTCCGATTTACAGCAGTTCATAGTTCCTCTTGAATTTGAATACACCGACTACTGAGAATTAGATCTAAAATAGAGAAAAAACATAGTGGGGATACTTTGACTACATCTAGATCTATTGATCTCTTGGTCTAGATCATAGACAATAATATACAAAGTCTATGGTCTACCCAGAAGCATTAGATCTAGATTTAATCAAGCATTAAGCTTTAGCGGAGCGGACAGCAATATCTTATTCTTAACTAATGCATCCAAGTACTCTCTTTCTACGAGCGAAGCCGGATACCCAGCTTGTAAGATATAGAAAAACCCATGTATTCTAGATTAGTACACAGGCGTAGTTTTAACTTTAGAATAATAGGCATCCACTCGAGATGTTATCCTCATCCCATTCTGTCTCCATGGGATTATTAATTCTGGATTTGTAGAATAACACGCCGTTTTCAAATAAAAGGCCGTAATTGCACTCTATCTTCTTCTGCAGTTACGGTTTTTCATTTGAAACGGCAGAATAGGCGGCGAGATCTAAGATTTTCGTTTTGTCGTTGTTGGGCATTTACTATTGCATTATCATCCTAGCAAGGATTACTGGCTTCTATTTGAAGTCAAATTGCAACGTATATGAAATTCAAAATAGAACCCTGGAATCTTGGCTATAATTTATAATTTCATTTCTGGATGAAAGGTGCCAGCTAAATATAAAGGGTGGCCCAAACCAAAAATGTCTTGGCGTTTGAGCAACTCACCTATATTATCTCACACAATACATTGTATGCATTTCAGTTAAGTTTGACTTAGGCTGAAGTATCTTAATCAATGGATGATACATTTTTAATGTATAAGTATTGCAATTTCAATGCAGAGAGATCGTAACCGCCACGCCCCGCCACGCCCCCCCCCCCTTTTTTTTTTCTTTCTTGTAAGCTTTTAGCCAGCAGTACCCTATCATCATCATCATGAGTGGCGAGTTGATGTCTGCACGTTGCCTATCGATCTTCTCCACTTAGATCTGTTATCCGCCATCTTTGTATATGCCGTGTTGGTGGTGATTGTGCTTGTACGCTGTCTTAAACCCGCCAAAAACGTTAGGCGCTGTCTCCATCGTGCTCTTTTGCCCTCAATATATCCACTAACAACTAGATGTTATATTCCTTTCAGTCTCCATACATGGCCAAAGAATTTAATTCTGTGGGGCCTCCGTAAGGCAAACAAGCTACGACATCTTTCTCCATATCGAAATAACCTTCCTAACATAGTATTAAGCAAGGCTGATTAATGTCTACGAGATGTCAAATTCAATTGTGTCATCGCATGATAGATGAAGGAATAGAGTTATGTGAAACCCCACCCTCTGACTTCTATATATATTATATTATATGTCATTAGAACTAGCCATTTCCTCACAATTCTCCGATTGGTGTCATGAGATGTCATCATGATGTTGCTTCTGACTCATGTTATTCTAGAGAAAATTAGACATTTAAGAAGGTTAACTTCAATTATTGACATTCGTTATTTTACCTGAGCGGTGCTCAAATGACTTTCTACTTACGTTGATAATGTATTTCTACGTTATTAAGGCATACACGAACGGTGTAGAAAGGATAATGTTTTATTTCACCCTATATTAACGTAAATTATCATTATTATGATAAATGCGATTTAAAAAAATAAAATAAAAATATATTCTTCTTGCTGACATCATAAGAAGCATCAATTGAAAAATATCACCACCTGAGGAGTGTCTTTTGACATGAAGCTTTAGAGTTGTCGTTTAAACTATAATAATCTATTTATATATATATTATATGAAAACTCAGTGTAATTGGCATTGGCTTCCCTCTTAACTTCGTAATTCGAAACATACATTAATGGCAAATCAAGTTGTTCTTAAAAGTGTAATCATGTTCGAGTAGGCCTATATCATAATTTAAAATGGATGTCAATCGTTTTAGAAAGTCCATTATTGTGCCATAGATAAGTAATGTGAACAATATTAGTGTCCTTTCTTTTTCTCCTTTTCTTTAAAAACATTAATGTATTCAATTCAATTCGATTTGTATTATTTTTCATTACAAAACCCGATGCAATATTTTTGTTCATAAGAAGTATAAAGTAGCCTAACATTATAGTATAAATAAAGTAGGACAAATCTTAAGAAATGTCGACAACTGTGTATATCGATTTATGTTATTCATTGCATACATACTCTTTTGAGTTACTATCAATCATAAATCCACAGTACAGGTCTAGTTGTCCTTGCTTGGCATAATGTTGATAATGAGAGAGGAGTTTCATAATGATCGTTATACAAATATATAACCTGATACGCTATTTGACTATTTTCAACCAGCGTAGGTCCTGAAAGACTGTACTATGACAATTTTAAGATTCATGATAATATTATGGCGGGCGCCTTGATGCACAGTTAATGGTACACTTCTAATATGTTCATATATACAATATTACAGATCTTGAATTAGATACCAATATCATTCCTAATTCAAACTTCTAGAAGTCATAATGCAGATTCTAGGCATGGAAAACACAACGTCTTTGCCAAATATCATAATTTCCTCTCAAGTCATTTATTACATGGACATTTTCTTCCACTGTTTGCTATGTGGATGCATCGCACTCTTTGGTACATTCAGCAATTTAGTGAACATCACCATATTCCACAAACCTGGAGTGAAGGACAGCATGAGCGTCTCCCTGGTGGCACTATCGGTAACAGATTTGCTTTCTTGCCTTGTAAACATGGGTAAATTTGTTTTTCTTAGCTGAAAACTTATAATACCTGATAGCAGTTTGGATCAAGAGGGTTTGTATCACGTGACAATCGGATGGTGGTGCTCGATCTCCTTCCTGTGCACGTGTTGGATAACCGCATATCTGTCTACAGAACGTTGCTTTTGCGTTGTGTTTCCCTTCAAGGTAAAGAATATTTTCACCAAATCGAGGTCAATTTCTTTTGTCATCGTCATCTACGTCATCAATATCGGGGCTCACATACCAATATTCCTAACTCAACGTTTAGGTTGGACCAAAGTGGAAGTGGAATCTAAGAACAACAGTGTGGTCGTCATAGATCGCTTGGTTGCGAAGTTTTCAGACAATCGACAAGCGATTATACTTTATATAGATATTGCTAATGGTATTCTTAAGCGTAATCTGGATGATATACGGCTTGAGAACATCGTCCCGAAATCGTCTTACATCGTCTATGTCTGAAGTCGATATGCAGAAAAAGTCCCAATTGTCCAAGGAAATGAAACTTGTCAAGGTAGTTATTTTTATCGCCACCATTCTCATGCTAAGCAATTTATCTAGATTTGTGGCTGTTTCTGCACAACAATTAATTACTTCAGTAAATCCAGATGCACATCTCTATCCATTCATATGGGCAATAGCAACACAGGCAAGAGTCATCAATACTGCCGTTTTCAAATGAAAGACCGTAATTGCACGCTATCTTCTTCTGCATTTACGGCCTTTCATTTGAATACGACAGAATACTTCTGTAAACATTTTTATTTATCTGAAAATGAACTCCAGTTACCGTCAGATATTCAAAGAACTCTTTTGCAAGTCTTCATAAAAGGATTCATGATCCACATGATCTCCAATTGAATGTCTATGGTAATAATGTTTAGAGACAGGGACGTTAAATGTCTGATTGAGTTCCTAGTTTTCCTATTAATTTTGTTAATTTCATAGGGATATTTGTTTGACTATTAAGAATATGACTACTCTATTTCTAGCTCTTTGTCCAGTCCAACTGTTTTATGTTATGTATTGTATGTGGTACATGCTCATATGAATAGTTATAAATGTTGCTGCATTTTTGTATTCTTTCTCCAAGTTTGTTTTTGGGGATTTTAAAATGTGGCTCCCATACACAGCATCCATATCTAAAATTGGTTTAACTAAGGTTTTGAAACATAATTCTTTTATATTTTTTAGGCACTTTGCAGATATATTGTTTTGTATGAATGCTAAAGTATTAATTACTTTTTCGCAGACTGATTTGTTTTGCTCTTTCAATCTTAATAAATTATTTGAAACTCCTACGTATTTTACACTTTTAGCTTCTTTCGGGCTTTGATTGTATATTTTTGCATTTTGTTTGTAGACATAATTAATTGTGTTCATTTTTCTACAAAATTTTAGTACTTGTCATTTTCCAATTTTCAGGATGGAATTCCATCTTCAATTTTCTTTCCCATGTTTGCAGTGTATGTAATTCGTCTTGTAAAATGTTACAGTCAGTTCTAGATTTTTAAACTCTGCATAACAAGCTATCATCAATAATGAGTCTAAGTTGAGTGCCTGGAGACATATTAAAGTTGATGTCGTTTATGCATTTGAGGAAATAGAGTACTGGTTCCAGAGGAACGGCAAAAAGTACAGGATTTGATCTGACTCTACACCTTCTACTATTACTTTATATTTACTTGTTAATACATGTTAACAGCATGTCAACTAACTTTGTACAAGTCTTCTTTTTTTGACGACATAATCTTGTTCTTTTCCTTAGAGAAATATAATTATTGTCTTCATGTCGTATGCAGTCCATTGTTCCTCCTGAGGTCCAATAGTCCCTATTAATGTTGCAATAAAAATAACTATACCCCAAGGCTTGCATGGCTCGACGATTATACAGAATCATGATCACCATCACACCACTGGATTATCGTTCTTTCATTCCAGGATAGAATTACTGATTGTGATCCATAGATGTTTTAAAAATGGATTTCCATCTAATAATGTCCGTGATGTCTAAAATTCACTTAATAATTAATATAATAACGAAGAAATCGTCCATCTGGTCAATAATGCCAACAGTGTTCCATCATTTTTATTTTTTTTGGCCTGTTGTGGATTTTGATGATCTCGTGTCAATACCAAAGAGGTAAAGGAAGCAGTCGTGTCGCACACCAGTATTCACTTCACTTTGATACGATCCGAATCAACGATGTAATTCATTTCTTTAAATGGTTGCTTTTAAGGCAAAGTGGTTTAACGCATAATTAATGATTAAAAGGGGGCTAGCAAACTTGTCTTTAAAAGCGGCCATATTTTGCACCGCAAGGGGTAATAATGTGTTTCTGGTATTCCATAATGTCTCTCAAGAAAAACTCTACGCCATGGATGCTCAACCTTTAAAAACATGGAATCTACTTTTACATTTCTCAGCCTTTGGAGATCTATTTTAAAAAATTAACACAAACCCGCCATATCGAAAAATAACACAACCTGCCAAAATAGAAAATAAAAATAGAAAAAATAAACCTCACGGGTGTGTCTTGCAGTCGTCCCAGTCTAGGACAGATTATACCCCAGGGTAGTCTCTTTCTTAGGACAGGAGATACCCCCCGCCCCCCCCCCCCCCTTTCCGCCCCAAGAGCCAAGAACCACCAAATACTACCAAGTACACCATGTGTGTTTTCTATCTCAGGAAAGAAGGTATACATTACCGATACAATAAATCGTCGCTGCAACACTCCCAAGACTATCATAATATCAAAAGAGAGAAAGGGGTGTTGCATGACGCTTAAGGAATCAGACCTCTAGCTTATGAAAAAAGTGTTTTTCTCTCTCCTTCGGACTCTCGTTGGAAGGGGAGTCACCCATTTAGACTGAAAGGAATTGCATTTGTTTTGATCTCGTTACATCTAACGTGGTCTTTCTCTTCACTTCATTCTGTCAATTAGATAGAGCCTTCCAAAAATTACTAGTAGGTGCTTCTCTGTACTTTTAACACTGACATAGAATTCTGCCCATGATCACCCTTTTTCTCTGTAGACATGACTCATAAACTTCATCTAGCTTCTTATTTTTTTATATATTGATGGGTGATCTCTTCATGTATGCCATTTCTAGCACTTCCTGGTTTTACTGCCTCCATGATACTTTCATTATTCTTCGGATATAAACCACATTTCGATTGCCTCTAATTCCTTCGTTATGCTGTTATTGATTGTCCAGCATTCGCACCCATATATAAAAGGCTTGATCATGTATTGCCTTCATGATTCTAAGCTTATTTCACATATACGTCGGACAGGACAGGTCAGCCAGCTTCACACGATGAGACTGGTCGCGAGACTGGATGGAAGGTGGTGCCTACCGGTGATCAAAGTCATCCGACTACATGAAATCACTTGATCACTAAGACTTGCTGATCGATGATCACTTGGATGGTTAGAGCCTTCTGCCTGTGACTGCACTCTATGGGTCGTTTTGGATGGATAGTCCGACCTGAGGTGCTAGGTCCAACACTTTGATTTTTTTTTCTGACCTGCGCAAAGGGGACGATCTTTTGCCTATTGTCTGGACTGTGGTTTGGCAGTACTGCTGCGAGGCAATTGCCGTGGGCTTCTGATTTGGACTGGGCGAATCATCGGCTGGATGGCGGGAAATTCATCGGACTGTGTGGTGGTGGCGGCTCTTGGAGGCGCAGATGGTGTTTCTGGTCTCCCTGGTGTTGCGGATGGTGGTGCCTACTGGAGTTGTTGTCATCAGACGGAGCGTCAAATAATTCATCGAGTTGCCTTCCTACGTAGACGGAGCTACGCCTCATGGTAAGAAAACCTCTATCGCTTTCCTTTGCTCCTTCTATCTTTCGCTTCACTACGTCTATCCGACCTTTCCGAGTCAATTCTACTATCCGCAGCTGTTATCACTACATCCAGATATAGATTGATGCAGCTGTAATCACACAGGCCTAAAAACCAGTATGATACGTGAATAACAGTTATAACCACGATTTTGTCCAACATCTAAAAGATGAAATCAGTCACTCGTCACGCTGTACATCGGTAGAGGTACCGATCGACTGGTATCCCTCCCCATCTGACTATATATTCTTTCTACCCTCACAATGGTTACACCCCTTCCACCGACGGTGCAATTCACTATCATACTGTCAGGGATTATCCTCCCATCCGTCTTGTCTGTTGTTGTTTTTTTCTCAGAGTATTGATTTCCCACATCTCGGGGACTCTCAACCAATCAGAGGTAGGAGTGGCTCTAAACCCTGGTCATCTCGACCAATCAGGAGAGATCGTGGGCCATTTCTCTCCCAAACGTAGCTGTCTATCACCACGTTAATTGACTGGCTCGATTATTTGTCTTCTATCCTGACCATCACCATGATATCAAGAACTGATCACCGACATTGCAGCTATTCCTCATCGTATATCCTTACTCACTTTGATATCTTACTTGCACCTTAAAAAGCCATCGCTTCAGCGATGCCATGGCCGGATGGGTTCTGTGAGCAAATCACCCTCACTGATTGGACAACTGATGCGCCTAGTGTTTATCTGGGTAAAATCGGAAGATATACGGACTACAGCCTTTGGGACTCATACCATCTGTGGAGGCTAATTAAGTCTATGATCCTTTTCGCCAACCTCCTAATTGGAGTGAGTTGTAATACTTATAAACGGGGTTACCTATATTGTAGAGCAGCTACAAACCCCTGAAAATGGAACAAAACAGAACATTTGCCTTCATGATAGTGAACTTGGTGGACATATTGATAGTTCTGTTGGTAATGATTGGACCATCCTTTAAAAAGCTACTTTCTTACTAAACGTGTTTGTATTTCTGATGTGCAACTTCCAACAGATTTAATAAAGTAGCTTGGATACTTGAACTTGTAAATCTGTTTCACTTGCGTGCTTTCATCTTGAAGCTTGCATGTTTGGGATATTGGCGATTTGTTTTTGTTTTTTGTTTTTTGTGTTATTGTTGTTGTTGTTTTGTTATTTATTTTCCTGTTTTTGAGATAATTAACATCAGTCCTCTTCTTTCACTAGCCACCACTGTAACATCAAGTACCTCTTGGAGTTTCAGTTCTGATTGTGCTATCAAAACAGTGTCATCGGCATATCTGAGATTATTTATGTTTTGTTGGCCTAAGATTATTCCATTGATGTCTTCAATTTCCCTTAAAATCATTTCACTGTATAAATTGAATAGATCTGGAGGCAAAATGCATCCTTGTCGCAACTCGCGTCTGATTGGTGCTCTCACAGTACTCTCCGTCTACTCTTTCTGTTGATGTTGATTTCCAGTAAAGGTTGCACAGATCTAGCTGGTTTAATATTTGAAAAAGTTCTGCAGAGAACCAACTAAGTAAACTTTTGTTCTCTTTAGTGAGGATTCCTGGCAATCATTTTTTGACGATCCCCTACAAGCGGTATATTCTTCTTCATGCAGAATTGCAAGGACGTCAAAGACACTTTCCTCTGGCACTAGCACACCTACACTACAAGTTTTGCTTACTAGAAAAATAGCTACCGTGAAAGATTAACAAGGTGAATAATTTCGTCGATGACATGCAACATTCCTGTATGTTCTCAATATAAGTATGTCACTTACAGGAGTATTACATTTCAGCGATGGCATTATACTGTAATGGAAATGTCCGCCTAAAATGCGCTGGGATAGAATATCGACCAGATGTACTTGATGGTACTTAGTACTTGGAAAGGGGAGAGGGGTATATTCCGTCCTAAGAAAGAACATATACGGGGATATTCTGTCCGGGGTAGGTTGTGTCCTGCTACACCGTTATCGACTGCAAAGCACTTGAAGCACCCGGCCCTGCTCAACCACTTTCTTAGATTATTTCTATTATAGCTGAGAAGACAGATATGAACTAAATCTGCGGTTAAAATCGAATTAATAATGACGTATAGCTTCAGGGTACTAATGACGCTTTGCATTAAAAAAATGACCAATAAGTGGCTTATCCTATCATCGCCATTTTTACAGACCAGTTAGATGTAAATCGATAACTATTCACAGTAGAGACAAAAATATATTTCATTGAATCATTATGAGTGCAAATTTAATATTTCGCTTCTTGAAAACAATATTTCACTCAAATCTAACAACCTTATGGCATGAAATCGGTCTACAATTTTTATATTTTTATTTTAAATGGATGGCTGAGACTTATTCGTTGATTTTACTATTATTATTATTATTATTATTATTATTATCATCATTATTAATATTATTATTATCATTATTATTATTAT
>JASKDV010103323.1:0-14643 GCA_032466395.1 Aegires albopunctatus | reverse complement strand
TTAAAGTGCAGCTATCAAAGCATCAGTAGATAATAATTATTCTTTGATGTACCTAGAATGATTTTAATCACCATGTGGTTAGATTTTGTGATGATATACGGCCATTGTCACACCTCGGCCAAGGCCATTGTTTCAAACGTTCTAGTACGTGCTTAGCGCCACCTGGTTTGCAAACCCATTATGCAATAGGGCGTGCATAGTTCTGACTGTTCTGCTTATCCAGCACGCACTAGAGCGGGCATAGCGCTTCCCGGGTTAATGACTATTCTGCTTTGACTAAAAAAAAATCATGGCTGCCTTGAAATGGCTCAGGCATTGTACATCTTTTGAGCTTTTTCCCGCTTTGGTCAACCATAGAATATGTCCTGTTTGGTCACAACCTAATTTTGATAAGAAATAAGAAAATCTTTATTATAATACCTTTGTTCTTTATTTATTTTCAGGAGCCTCAGCCCTATTGCCGTGAGAACTGGTTGCATGAAACGTAAACGTAAGGATTTCTATCTGTTCAATCTTTTGTTTTTGATTAATATATATATAATATATAGTAAGAGAAAAGTGAGAAACTGTAACAGACTTTTTGATAACAATTAAGGCTGTTTAAGATGTATATAATATGCTTATATGGCTTTTCAATCTTTTGGTGTATACATTTAGTTTGAAAATTGAAAGGATTAATATTCCTGATGGGATCATGATATACAATCGTTGAAAAAAGTCTTCTTGCATGCTTTCTGTTCACCTCAGTGACATTTTATTTACACATTCTGAAGCTGCAATAGGATGCACTGGATTTTATAGACAGTAGGTAGGACAAACAGCCTAGTTAACGCCTTCAGCGAGGCGAGCAATGCAATTTTCGCATTTTTCTGTCATCTTTACACATTCCTCACGCCTCTCAGGTAAGTCGTAACGTAGTATTATGCATATCATCATAAAGGGCAATTCAGGCCCTTTCTATCTATACATAATATAATGTTGTAATAACGTAGTGTGTAGTTTGCGCCTTACTCAAAGTTCAATTTTGCGAAAGTTGAACCCAGTGTAGTGGCATATTGAAACATGATTTTTAGACCTCTCTCTTTCTTTTTCTGTCTAGTTTGCGCTCACGGGTAAACGGGTACTGTTAGAAAGAGAATTTAATATTCTAGATTGTGTTAAGATTTCACAATAATAAATAAAAATGAGTCGAATCTAGAGTTATTTGAATAGAACCCATTTTAAATGAATGCCCGGCCGCACAATGTAAATACAATGTAAAAAGCATGGCTATGGTGTGCAGCCCGTGAAGGCCAAGGCCATTCGTAATGGCAGCTATCATAATACAGTCGCATTTTCCCCTTTCAATGTAAGTCAGTGGGAGGCTTTATTTTCATTATTTTTGCTGTATTTTGCGGGCCATTACTGTTAGATCTTGTCAGTAAACTTGAGAAAGTGCTTACATTGCTGAGCACCTCAAAAATTTCTGCAATGACTTGAGAAGGATTAAGAAATGAAATGGCTTGTCATGGAACCCCTGTAAAATACTGGCAAAGAACTCTTAAAGTAGATTCTCTTCCTACTAATGAAAAGACTCAACATTCATTAAATTTTTATTTATGTGGACTAAAATTTGCCATTTCTTCTTTTATAGTGGAAAATGATGGAGATAGATGGGACTATCTCAGTCCCCCTAAAAAGTTCAGCACAGGCCCCAGTACACCTGACAGGCTTATGACACATATACATCCTTTGGCTCACAGGTAGAGATAATTGCTCTCGTTATTTTTTCCCATTGATACACTTAATATGTTGTACAGTTGTCACCACCAAGTTGCACTCAGGCAAATTAGACAGCTTACCAAATTGCACAATGATCCAGTTTAACCCCATCTTTCATGTTTATCACACTCCCAAATTGCAACAGCAGCCAGTCCTACTCTACTTTACCAAATTGCAACAGAATGTCACTAGTCTGTCTATTGATCATTGCATATTATGATATATCATATAGGTAAATTCGCAGGATGAAAGAAAAGCTAGATTGAAAATAAATTCAGCAATCCTGTCTCCTCGCCCAATTTACAGGGATGAGGATTTTGCAGATTTTTCTGCGGGTACAGATTTTTTTTTCAAAACTGGCATGTCCAGTATAATTTAGTGTTAAGCCAGGCATGGAAGTGCAGTTTTGGTCTCTGGAAGGTTGACTGCTATATAAATAATTGATAAAAGTTATTTACCTTCTACTGTAAATATCATTTTTATTCCCCATTAATATTTATTTTCCTGTTTGTTTTATTTACCAGTATTTCAAGTAGCAGTTTAGAAGGAAGTAGCCCTGAACACACTTTGTCTCGTGGCTCAGGAAGTGTTAGCAGTGCCTCCAGTGGCATTCTCCACACACAAAGTTCCCTTGGCATAAGGTCACCCTATTCCTTGGGTTCACTGGGAACCCAGCAGTCATCCTTGTCCTCCAGTGGTGCTCCTTCCCCTTTGAGTACTGGTGGACACGTCACAGGACAAAGCATTGGATCATTTCCAGCACAACTACCTTCAAAACAAGGATTTATGTTCCTACCAGTGTCCGAGACCATTGGATCCCCCTCATCAACGTCATCGTCTTCCTCGTCCTTGTCTGTCCCTTCAACTCACCATGTTCCTTCAAGTGACCACAGTTCTCTGCCACTCCAAGCTACAGTCATGAATCCTAATCCTCCCCCTACTCTTCAATGCATGGGTGACCAGGACGTTATGGGCAACCACTCCAATACTAATACTACTGATATTTACATGAGTGATTCTGAGATGAGGGATCATTCCAAACCTTCTAGCATGGAAGAGGTTGGAGGCTACAACTTTAAACCTATAAGTCCAGACCATGGTAGCTAGCTTTGTCCTTGAATTTTGTCAGAAAGGTTTTTGTTTATCAATATTTTTTTTTACCTTTTGTTCTTATGTTTTATTGAGTTTTTCGTTTTGTTCTCTGGATGTGTCATAAAAACAACAACTTTGAACACCAAGCACTTTCATCAGACAAATTCAATGGCAAATTGTTGCATCATTTCTTCATTGATATTAAATGGAGAGAAGATTTATTTCTTTGAATGGAGACAATAATTTGAATGGTTTCAAATTTGACTCTGGATTCAGTATTCAATTGGAAATTGTGGGAAAAACTCACATTACTATTGCTTATTAATAAAATCTTCATGTGAGTAATGAGTTATTCAAAGGCCTTTTTGTTCCTAAAGACCTTAATAACATCTTGTCTCGTTCCATTCTAATATTTATATATAACTAGAACATTCTACATTCTGTAAACTAACAGGTGTGAACAATGTTGGATATTAAAATTATTATGATAAAGTACTTAATTTAAGGTATTTTACTGTCAAATGTAATGACTGTTTTGGAATGAAATTGGATGAGATATCCATTTTTATCTTTTTATTTAACCTGGTTCAAGCAAGTCCAAAGAAATATCACCAATTTAAATTAGCAGTAGATAGATAGAATGTCTAAAATTCAAGGAGATAGTCGTCTAATTATTTCATTTCCATTTTTTTTTCTTCACATGTTCATACTATAACCAAGACATTTTTATAAATTAGTGATGCCATTGTGATTTGTGTGGGCCTGCAGGAAAATCGATCACATCTCGCAAAGACTTATTTCATGCTAGACCCTTTCAAAGTCAAAATATGACATTTCATTTCAAGGGTAATTTTGGTTTTAACATAATCTGACAGTCCAATTATCAATCTTGATTTTGTTAGTAGTTTTATCTTACTAACAACCTTCAAAAAGGTTTAATTTTGTATTATTGTGAGGCAACCTATCTCCTTGTATTCCTTGTTTTCCAACTTTTAACTCCATTTTCTCAAAATTGAAATTTGCTTCCGAGGCACACTAAAATCCCATAATTTTTTAATCAGTAAAGACACTAAGCTCAAATAAAATGCAAAATGCTCTGAAAAGATGAGGGATTTAGGTTCAATCATTTTCTACATCTTCTTTTTGGGTTGGATGTAAAGGGTTCTCTTGTGCACACCTCCACATTTAGAACACATTGGGCATGACAAGGATAAGACTTCATATTGCCACTATAGCTATGTTGGACACTTTTTCTTTTCTCCTTTTTTTTTTTCATCAGTTTTCTTTTAATTGCTTGACTTAAGGTTATATTGAAGATTATAAGTTTTTTACTTGATTATAGTTCATAGGGTTGATGACTATTATTATTATTGCTAAAATGTTATATTTTCATTCAATATTTCCCCCAAATTTTCAATCACTTTGAAATCGTATTTTAAAGCAAAACTTTTTGAATATCAAAGGTTGATAAAGAATTTTGTTTTGAAAATTGACTGCAGATGCTGAGTATTATTTGAACATATAGATCACAGACATGAATCTTTATAATGATCAATAAAAGTTAACTTTGGAAGTTGAAATATGAAATACATTCCAGGTTGCAAACTCGTTTCTGATCAACTTGGGTATTGGGCAAGATTTTATATTGTATTGACATGTACCATACCAATCTTGTAATGTAAGGCCATTAATTAGAACTGCACTGTTCCATGAAAATCGTTCCAGTCAACTGCTGTTCCAGTAATGCAGCATCTATATATAGAATAATCTGTTAGAGAATGATAAATGTACATCGTAACAATAATAAATTTGGATATGATTATTTATTCTTAGTGGACAGTGTTCTTTGTGTTGTTAATTTCTGGAAGGTTCAAGAAATATAACCGTGTAGTATTGTGATCTAAAGTGGTAGACATTTGGTTGCAAGTTCCCTTTAAAGTATAGGCATGACGTCGAGTTTCTTGGAAAAGGCTTTGAACACACATTTTACTCTTTGTAGTCAGGTTTTAATGCTGTATCTGGTATTTGCCATGGTCAGACTTGTCAAATGTTTTTCAAGAAAGCTTAACTTGAGATTAATCACTGTTGCTTCTTATAATCACTTTCGAACATCCATTTTACAATCCTACTTCACATTCTATCCAAGCATACCGAATGTTCGTAAGGTACGGCAAAGTGATCACACACTTCATTTGGATATAACAGTTATCATGTAAAGTGATCATCGCATAGCAATTTATTATCTTGATTTGGAACCATGACTATTATTAACAGTTCCGATTAATCAGTGTAATTTTCATTGAAGAATCCAGGGGATTTGATCTAATTAAGTGACCGTTCTGATTAACCAGCGTTTCAATTATTACCTCCTGTTCTTTGGATAAGGGTTTGTGTTAGATTGTAATCATGGACTTGATATATATATTATCTGAGATGGTGATATCTTAATAATTACAGCACTTAGATAGATCAACTAGCCATTCATGCTTTGAAAGTTGTATATTGGTAAGCCTCTTCTTAACTGATTCACTCTGGAATTTTTTTGCTCTACAGATGGAATTGTTTTTAGGCCTCGGCATAAGCTACTTGAATGCCTCTTAGTCTTAGTCTTACCTTTTTACTACATTTGAACCCTATGTATGACATTATACATTAAATGGAAGGAAAATAAACAAGAAATAGGATAATGTTATTTGCAATGCTCTAACCACTTACCAGAGGACATGGAATACAAAAACAATGATAAATAAGTTGATGAAATATAATGTTGTTTGGAAGGAAAAAATTTACTTGACAGCCACCTAAATCCGCCATAAAGGCCATTGCATTCAAGTGTTTTTAGCTGGTAGACATGTAAAACATTTATCAGGTTTATAAATCCAATGAGTATTGTTTTCAAGTCTAATTGTGTTGATTCTGCTGTTACTGCTAGATCTAGATGAGGTTTAGATCTACATTCTGTCCTGAGATTCCCTTTCTCATGTTGAGCGTGAATTATACTGAAATCTAGATCTAGTGGAGTAAATCAGGATTGTTATCATCTAGACTTACAACTCTTTACCCTGATTGGTGGTTATGTGTATTGTTACAGTCTTATGATGTTTGCTAGATCTGTATCTACAATTACTAAGGGTTGGGGGATACACCCCCTCCCCAATCTCATGATCTTCTAGATCTAGAAAAACATTGTCATAGATCGAGGATCAATCAAGACACAAAATCATCACTAGATCTAAATCCATCTAAGTTAGAATTTGATTCCTCTTCAAACTAATTATATAATAAATTGTCATTATACAAGGCCTGTTTAACTTCTATCCATAACTCACATGGCAAAGTTGTAAATTGTAAACAAAATATAATTTTCGAATATCAATGAGAACAGCTTGAAATGACCAACAATTTCGATGATTGTAAAGAAAATAGTCTTCTTCCGGTGCAAACAAAGATATGTTTGTGTAAAAGATGGTTTGGGTGAAAACTTTGCCTTTTAATAGGTTGACATCAGCTCTTCATCCTAGATTTAAAGTCAGGAGTGAATCAGTTAAATTAATAAATGGTAATAAATATGTAAATATTTGTAGCTTTCAAATGAGACATTAGTTTATTTAATTTTCTTTTCACATTTGACTGAGGCCATGAGTAGTTCATCACAAAGTTAAACATCATCCATTATTGTAATAATATACTAATGGGGTTTAAAAAGTCGTTGTTTTCCTTTTCGATACATACTGTAATTAACTGTTTTTATCTTATAATATATATTTTTTTCCTAAATTGTAATCAATTATATATCTCTAACAAAATAACTCCCAATACCTGTAATTGTTTTTTCTCTTCAGCTCACAGAAAATGACCAAAATTACTCACTTTGATTGTAAAATTATATGCAGTATACTTAGTCTATAACCAGGATATACCTGATTTCCCTTACGAGATGTGTTTTTTAAAAATTTTTTATACCATTTATTTATTTATTTGTTTTTATTATGTTTTTTAACGGTACAGGTGTATAGGGTTCTAAAAATTGAATTCATGGTACGTCAATTATTACTTTGTGAAAGTGTAATCTGGCACACGAACTACATAGTGGTACAGTCATGTATATCTAGTCAACCCCCCCACCCCCCTTATTTTTTTTATTCAGATCTTCATCTTGGCTTTAATTGTTTATAATTTTCTCATTCGTCTCTTTCTTCTCCTTGTTCTTGTCATCACCATCTTCTTCATTCTGGCTGTTATTAATTGTTATTGTTTGATTTTACTGGTGTCATTTTAATAGATTGGTACTGTCCTGATTGATTAACTCTTGCAAGTGAAAAGCTGAAAATTTTGTAGGAGCTTAAAGCTTCTTTTTTTTACTCAAGCTTTCTTATTGTAAAAGAATTCTATAGAACGGTACCTTGATATCTTTAACTGCCTTCAGCTGTGTGCCATTTATGGAGGGAAGCTGGGATGAGAGAGAGGCAGGCACTGGCTGAAAAAGAACCTCTTTCTTGCCAAGGCTGATGGTGAATCCAAAAAAGGTTTGATGCTTCAGAGAACTTCTTGACTATGAGCTCTTTGTGGGCCATAATGGCACAGTCATCTGCAAATAATACATCTAGAATAAGTTTTTTGGCAGTTTTTGTCCTTGTGCTAAGATGGCGGATGTCGACTAAGGAATAATGGAGTAACCTGGTCTATCGCAGGTACACTACTCTCAAGTAAAATTTGTTGTCCTGTCGTTTTCCTGTGCGTTGAACTTTTGAGTACATAGTTAGCTGGGTCTAGCCTCTTAAAATAATGCAGTGTACACCAGTTATTTAGAACAGCATTGTTCAAGGGAAATCATTCCAATCAAGTTTAGTAAGTGACATCTATGGTTGGAAAGACCTGTTAGTGTATGATACTATGATTGATGCAGCTGTCTATTTTGACCATAATATGTAATGTTTTACATTGGTGTTGCACATTCATTTGAACAATTGTGTGGTTCATAGTGTAGTATGTGTTCTAAGTGGTAGACATTTTTCATGCAGATGTTAATATCCTAGGCATGCCATACACACTACCCAAACATACCAAGTGTGCAAAAGGCAAAGCATATTATAATCACACGCCCAATCTTGATATACCATCTTATAAGTGTAGAAATCTCAGATTCCAGTGATCTTCACATTTGATTCTATTTCCCTTGATTAGGACAACGACTAGTTTTTCTTTTTCCAGTTAAAAGGCATGCGTTCTAATTAACCAGCATAATTTAAGAAAAGGATTTCATTCCACTTAAATGGCTATTCCTATTACTATTAACTGGTGTTCCAAATATTGGCTTAGACTTGGACTGTGTGTGACAAGCTGCTTTGATTTGGATGAGGAGCTGTCCGTAAGAAAATAAATGAAGTGCTGTGGCAATATTTGAACATTATTTTCTCCATACCGGTATCATTGATATGTGCAATGCTTAAGAGTCTTGGGCCTCTCGGCATATAATATGCAAGGTTCTATTATCAGAACATTTAAAAATTTTGTTTTCAAAGGTGTCATTTTTCACCTCCTTCCTCCTTACACTTACGAACTTACAGTCATTTCTATCCTTTTGGGCCCATAGTTAATTATTATGTATTGGGTGGTTGTACTTTTTCATTTCAAAGTAAAATCATGCTTATGTTTTTAGACCTATATCAACATATTTGTTTTTCTTATTTTCATTGCAATACATGTACCTCAGTGTTCTACTCTTGTATTCTCTACTTTTGGCTTGAGAGTCAATAACTATAATAATTGAAATGCTGAATGACTTTTCACTAATTACATATGTACAAAGATTATGATGATACTTATAACTATTAAAACAATCATTTCTATGGAAAGTTCGGGGGGGAGGGGGACAATCTTGTCACCAGATTTTTTAATTTATTCTCTTTCTTCACTTTCCATTTATGAAAATCACTGTTCTTTTGCATCTCTTTCCAGTCTTACTTATTTTCTATGCACAACATGATTGTCATGTTGTTAATGCAGGAATTTTTCTTAAGTTTCCACAATAATGCTCACATTAATGTTTTTGTAGTTTTCTTTGGCATTAGTCTCCTTGTATCTGGCCATAAAATGAAGCTTTATTAATTGTATAGGTGATCAAAATATGATGCTGTCCATAATACATCAAATTCATACATGTTTTAATCTTATGAATAATTATTCAATATGATATTAATTTTATTCAAAACAGTTAAGCTTTATTTCAGGTCCATTTGTTGTTTTGATTTATAAAGCTCTAACACATTTCTTTTAACATCTCAAACTTCTCTTTGATTAGCACTAAATACCTTTTAGATAACTTTCCAAAAATTTTTTTGAGTTTCTATGCATTGATTTTTAGACTTTCTCGTACCCATCACTTTTCATTATCTTGTTCCTCAAGATATAAGCAAGCTTCCATAGAGGGACTTGAAGTAGGGTTGAATATGTACACAATGTACCTAACCAAACCATATTTGTAGAAGAACAAACAGTTGCTAAACTTTATACAATTCCTAGTCTTCTAAGCAGGAGGCTTTTATCTAGAATGAATGTCATGAAAATGTAAGTGGATTCACAGGAAAACCCCATCACATTCACCCAGAAATAAAGATTTAGATAATGGTTGATCCTGAATTTCTCATCTTTTCTGAATATTTTGAATTTTATTTGAGATCAATATCTGCACTGGTTCAAAAATTAGGGGAATTTTAATGCACCTAGCAAGATAGCAAATTTTAATTTTGAGAAAATTGAGTTAAAAGTTGGAAAACAACAATACAAGGAGATAGATTGCATCACAAAGACACAAACTTAAAACTTTTTGAAGGTTGTTATTGTGATAAATCTACTCACAGGATCAAGATTGATAATTGGACTTTCAGATTCTGTTAAAACCAAAATTTCCCTTGAAATGTCATATTTTGACTTTGAAAGGCCCTAGCATGAAATTAGCTTTTGCAAGATGTGGCATGCGCCCACACAATTAGTTAGATTGTAATTCTTAATCTTTTATTTACTAGATTCAATACTCATCACCAATCTGCTGGAAACAAATACTTCAATACTCATCACCAATCTGCTGGAAACAAATACTACACTGTGCTCTATGCTATCAAGTAAAAGAGCTATGAATTAGATTTCTAAACTTTCATTGCCTCGGCATTCTAAATCTGCCTAGACAAATATTTGGGAGGGAAATAATTGAACAAACCTAATTTTCACTCCTTATTCGTGCTTTTGGGAGGATGATGGAACAGGGAAGAAAACTAAAGTATCAAATAAAAAAAATATTAGATCAAAAGTGTGTACCTAAATTTTCTCTTATCGCGTCTAATATAACGTCTGATCCAACTCCGCCAAGAATGCAGGGGGTTGTGGTGCAGATCTGTACAAAATGTTTGCCCACCGGGTCCCTGGGGGACAAAAACAAAGAATAAATTCATAATGAATTCATAATAAAAAGCAAAGCATGCAACAAAAAAACAAAAAAACTTTTATAATGATATATGGATACTTCTTTCAAATTTCATTGATAGACCAAGAGTTATAGATATTCTAATACTTACAGCATATTATTTATTTTTCTTGTAAAACCCAATGACGTGCAACACGCAGCAAATGAACTGCCATTGAAAAAAGTATGGTATTATTCAAATTATCATAACAATTTATACGGTGAAAGATAAGCTTTGTTCATATAATGAAATACCTGTTGAACATAGTATAAAAGGTGGCCACTTCATAGACTCTCATCCTGGGCATATGAAGAATTTCTGCCACTCTGTGCATTGCCGAAATGGGTAACCAATTATCTAATGGAAAGATGGAAAATATAATATATATTATTTTAAATACATTATTACTCGCAAGACCACTGGCTAAGCTGTTTGGTTTTTTTTTATATTTTAAACCTAGTCAATCATGATCGGTAATCTCAGGGTTTAAATGCCTTGCTATTCTTGAGCATATGTTGATATGATGACCCCTGGATATCTTACAAGATTTTCTTCAAGAACTGTCATGCCATGCTATTCTAAGCAAGCTTGCTAGGTGGTTCAGACTCTTGCCTTTAAGGGATTTTATTTTCAAATCAGTTTGATTCTATTCTGAGATATTCCCCTTAAAAAAATGATAAATGGATTGATCTATAGAAGTATGACAAGATTCAATCTAACAATAATAGTAAATTCATATATAATGGGTTGTGAATAAATTCATTGCATTAAATAAAAAATATTATCAAGTGGTATCAAATAGTAACATAAGAAGCATTTTGAAATGGACAAAATTGGTAACACACAAAATTCATTCGATACAAGATATCGGTATTATAATAAATATAAAATCACTATATTACAAAACTGTTAAACGGGACGAATTGTTGAAGCAGAAAATGTCTGAGTCACACTCTACAGACCATTCATCCGCTGAAAGTACAGTGTAGCCAACTTATAACAACCTCAGCATTAAAAATCATCAAATTTCTTATTATTATTGACAATAAAAAGAAAGAACAAGCCTATCCAGAATGCCTTTTGCTAGATTTAACTTTGTTGGATTGATGAAAATGTATATTTTTTATTAGAGCAAAGTCAAGTTCAAATGCAAGAATTCTCATCAGTAGTAAATGGGTAGGGCTTATGGCCATTGAGAGGCGAGAAAACTAGTGAATAGCACTGAGTGAGTTAAGAGAAATTAAAACGCAAATGCTCACCATTTTGTCTCTGGGCCAGATCCAACAAAGGAATACAGGCAGCAGCTTCATGGCCTTTAGGGTAGTTGGAAATTATCACATCACATCTCTGAGAGGAAAGAATTACATACACATATTAGCATCATTATCAGAAATAAACAAGCCATTAGTCATTATATGAAAAGATATCTTCATGCATTTTACATTAAATAGAAAAAATCATCCTCTTGAATGAAAAAATCATTTTATACATGGTAAATTTTGGATAGATGGATAAACAAAAGCAAAAACACTGAATAACAAATCAAAAATGAAAGTTGGGTGCGTTGATGCATAAAATTTGAACCATTGTATTTATCCCATACTTGAATGTCAAGGGTATTTGTATTACATAAGTATGTAATTTCTTTTCGTTAAAGAATTTTGTAAAGGAATAACACGTGCATCGATTTACCTTTTTGTTTTCAGCATTGAATTCAAATGGAGTATCTGGATTATTGTCGGGTGAATCCCTGTGCTGTAAAATATTCAAAAAGAAATTATACACATACATACACTATAAAATTGTATGTATTATTATCAAAATAAAATTTTGTAAGTAAGTCTTACTGTTATCTTGATATCATGCATTTAGCAACTTAAATGAGCAAAGTTACTACACACGTCCCCAAGCTGTAAAGTGTTTGCACTAAATTTCATTTCCTGATTTGTTTACTTAACCTATAGGCCTAAACGACAGATTTAAGAGACTAGAAAAAGGAAATAGATTCAAATGGCATCTAGATCTAATTGCTTACTATGTTTTGCTTTTACTTTTAATCAAAATGGATTATATTTGCACATATATGTATACTTTCTTTTAAGACAACTTAAATTAAGCCTACTCACCACAAATAACTTGTCACTGCAAGCAGCTGTAGGTCGGAAAATAGTGCGAACTTGCGAGTTCTGAAACAATAGAAAATGGAGAGATGAGTTATCAATGCCTTTGTTCACAAAAGGAGATACAGAGGCAAAGAAGACTATCTAATTAAGGTATGGCAATGGAAGTGTAAAGTGCGTTTTTCATTGCCAGTGCTAAGCCAGTCCTTCACCCATGCAGTTTGGTTAGACCTTCATTTATCATGTGATTTCTTGGTGCCCTTTTCTGTATTTGGATCTAGATCTAGATCTAGTAAATAGACTGGATCTAGACCATAATTCAAGTAGAATAGATCGATATTCTAGATTAGAATCTAGATCTAGATCTAGATCTAGATCTAGATCTAGTCACTATGAAATTTATGTAGAGATCTAATTCCAAAACATTCAGCGTTGTCCAAAGATCTATTGTTGAAAACATAATGGCAGAGTGATTTGGTGGTTTTAATTTGATCATTTAATTTGTGCATATTGATCAGATAAAAGGACTTACCGCAAAATAAAGGGCTCTTCTGGCAGCGGATAACATTGTTGATAGACGGCGACCTTCTAAGTTCCATAGGCCTACTATACACAGCCTTATCTAACGATACTTTTCTAGTTATTTCCCTTGGTAATATTTCAAGACATTCGTACGGTCAAATAAATACAACAGTTTATCAAACCGGTGATATGATTATGCTTAGCCGCCTAGTCCCAACCAACCCCAAAATACATGTATTACCCTAAGATTGTTTGTTATTAACTTGTTTGTCATGCCATTTCAGTGATAGTGATGTTTTCATCAGTTGAGAAGCATTTAATTTCTTCACATGATAGTTGATTGAAAGTTGGATAACAGATGGCTGAGTAGATGGTCCAGATCATACATCAGTGACAGAAAGCAATCTGTGTCAATGAGTGGTACTCAATCAGAACCATCCCCCCCCCCCCTTTTCATTATGGTGTGCCCCAAGGCTCAGTTCTGGGGTCAATTCTCTTTTCATTGCACGCTCAACCAATTCACAGCATTATCAAACAATATAATTTCAATAATCACATTTACGCTGATGACACACAGTTGTACAAGTCTAAAGAATTATTACAGCTTCCCTTTGCCTTACTTTCCCTTGATGAATGTGTAAAAGAAGTCTCTTTGTGGATGACTTACAATAAACTAAAGCTTAATTTTTAAAAACTGAAGTTATGATTGTAGGCGAAAAAAAAAAACAAGGTAGAAATGGCCAATATAAAATAATCTGTTGGGATCTGTGGAGAAGAAATGTATGTTGTAAACAAAGTGAGAAATTTAGGGGTGATCATTGATTCCAACTTATCCATGGAAGGCCGTATACCACATTTAAGGAAAACGTGTTACATGGGATTAAAGAGAATCATATAAGAAAATATATCAGCCTAAAAGCAACCAACAAATTAGTATGCTCCTTTATTCTCTCGGGACTGGATTATTGCAATTCTCTGCAGGCTGGTCTTCCACTGAAGACAACAAATGCAAAATAGTGCAGCCAGGCTTGTAATGAAAGTATCCAAGAAAGAGCATAATATGAATAACACCTGTTCTTAAAAACCTCAATTGGCTTCCAGTGAAATAACGCATCGAATATAAAATTGCCACAATTTCATACCAATGTTTATACGAACCAGATTTTACTGTCTACCTAAAACAAATGATTAGGCCTAGTAGATACACACCAAATCGAACTACGCGTTCGCAAAACCAAAAATGACTATGTAAACCAAAAAAACCAACCTCAAAAGTTTTGGTCAGCCAACTTTGCAGTCACACTCACAGGCTGCTGAGACTGAGATATGGAACATTTTGCCCCGAGATGTTCAGTCTGCCGAGTCCTTAAATATGTTCAAATCCCATCTAAAAACTCATTACGTTCATTAATTTTTTTACCATTTTAGTTTAATGCGCCATAATGACGTTATATTTCATGCATTTTATGTTAATATATAAGCACTTTATTTTTAAATATGTAAAATCAGACGAATGAACGCATTAGGTTAATAATATTATGTATTATTGTACGTACATGTATTGTGTGTTAATGATATTATTATGAATGTATTTACGATTATTTTGTAATGGAAATCCGCATATTATTATTATTATTATTATTATTATTATTATTATTATTATTATTATTATTATTATTATTATTATT
>JASKDV010103212.1:0-24423 GCA_032466395.1 Aegires albopunctatus | reverse complement strand
ACTAATTTTTTTTTTTTTTTTTTTTTTTTTTTTTTTTTTTTTTTTTTTTTACATTTTAATTCATAAGGCATTATTTGACCTAATTGTTTTACTCTGCTTTTGGCTGTCTGGTTTATGGATGTTTTGTGTTTTGATCTGATTTTCATTTGAGAATAAGCATTGTTTAGTTTCAACGAATTTCTCAAAGGGATGTTTTTCATGCTGCACTGTTGACGTTGCTTTGAAATCTATTTTCTAAGATCCAAGCATGACTAAGTGACATTAATTAAAGATCTCTAGAAGATATCATTCCAGCCCTTTGATCAAATATGAGTTGTTCCTGGAAAGTTTTGATCTATCAGTTGGTTGAAAGAGGAGAAATATGGTTGACATGTTATTTGTTTGTTTGTCATATTAATTTTTGTCTGTTTTTAGGTAATAGTATTTTCAAAAGTAGCCCAATATCTTAGTCGGTTGAGCATTTGATTTAGAAAATGTAAGGGTTCAATTCCCAAAAATTTTGGCAGAACAAACAGATGAGGTCCAAAGGTAGTGAAGGCGGTATCAGCAAACACTGTGGTGTGGACCAGGACCAGTTCTAATGGTTCTAGGCTCTGAAAGACCATGAATTGCTGAGGCTTAGACTGCCTACCACTGGTTTTAAGACTAACCTCTAGCTGGGTGACGTCCAACCAAAGGACCTCAAATCCCACACCAGCAGCAGGCTGCTCTGGGGATCACTTGTGCACAAGACTTAAACAAATTGTGAGGAGGCCATCACAATTCCTCACTACAGCAAGAGAAAGATGCCACCAAAGCGTCACCTGGCCGATGACGACTAACTTCCACTGCCCACATTGCTCCAGACTCTGCGCATCCAGCTTCTGACTGTACAGGCATCTTTGAGTCCACGTCTAATGATGAGTTGCAGACGGTCTTCTTTGAATCCGAAGGATCAGCACCTTTTTCAAAAATAAAAAATGAATAGTTTTTTCTCTTTAAATGTAAAAGTCCTCTCAGAAAAAAATGTAACAATTACTTTCCATCTACTATAGATATATGCTTATTTATGATGCACCAATATTATTATGTTTGTAAATTGTGATGATATTGTAACTCAAATGGAAATCCTTATGTTTTATAATTTTTGATTAGTTTCTTTGTTTTAATCATTATTGTGAAGAAAAATGTTTGTGATTACATCTCTTATAGTTTTCTTCGCTTTGTTTTTTCTTCAGAATATTGGTCCTCCATGGATTTTATACAATCTGGCTGGACTTTATTGGCGTATCATTGGCAACAATTTTCATGGCATAGAGTGTCTCCGTCGTTCCATATACCTCACTCCATCACAATACAAAGACATTCCATTGGTCAACCTGGCCAACATTTTTTATCGATATGGACGCTATGATGATGCTATCACCATTATGAGGGATGCCTTGGAAGTCTCTGATGTCGAGGTAATATTATCTTTAATTACAATTATTATTACATTTTTGTAAAAAATACTTATTCTATATAAATTTGAGGAATGATGCCAATGATAGAACCATGTTACAAAGCTGTTTAGAAAAGATAATCAATGATGCTTTGTGTTGAAATCTGGTTGGCTATATTGTTGTGTCGAACGTCTGAGCGCGTCCATTACCCAAGGAAAATTATCGGTCGAGCTTGTTTGGGGTACTGATGATCGAATAACCGAATCAAATTAGCATCCGAAGTGTACGAGTCAATTGATGGGAACGAATCATCCGAAAAAAACAGGCGACTGATAAGAATGGATCATCTGAAAGGTCTGGGCGACCGATAGGAAGGCGTCATCCAATGGGAACAGTTTGCTCAGTCATTCCTTGTGCTGTTATTGCCTTTATCCCAAGGGGATATAATCTTCAAGCTGTTTAGAGTTATCTCCCCTTACCTTTCTAGGACCTTATACTGACACTTGTCACTGAATTGTCACTGAGATGAATAAAAAAGTCAAGGGCCTCTCGGGAATGAAAAGGAATGGTGTTGCATTCCATAGCTGACTTGCTGGCCAGGTGTCTCTGTGTGTATGCGTGTGTGTATGATCGTATTTGGTTGGAGGGAGGAGGGATACCTCCTGCGCTACAGAGGATACTAGGGGTGGATGGGGGAGGGATGTGACGACCAACTGTCCTATCTGTACTTCAACTGCTCATTTGCCTGTCCGATAGTCTAGCATTGAGCCTCTCTGGTCAGTCACGGGTAATGTAGGTCAAACGCTCATTACCAGATAAAGTAGGTCAAAGTGCTCATTGCTCGCTTGTTAACCGTGGATACTAAGAATCGGGTACTTGATATTCACAAAGTTTTTTTTGATATGATCCAACACTAGTTGGCAATGATTTCACTGGGTTTCCTAACAATAGGCATTAATCTAATCTTCACCCAGCTTGAAGTAACACCTGTGATATACTGATAACTAATCCTGGTTTCGGATTTAATTCATTCCTCCTTTCATGTTCTGTATTCTGTAAAAATTGATAATTTTTGTGGGGAAAAATAAATGATAACAATAATCTTGGATATGATTATAATAAGAATGGAAACATAAACTTGTGAAGTTCTAATAGGCAGTAATGAGAACTTCACAGCCTTGTTTTAATTCATCTCTCTCTCTCTCACCTTTTGTTTCCAGCCTTCCACCCATTTTCTTATGGCTCACTTGTTATGGGCCACCAGAAATTTCACAGGAGCTGCTCACCATTACAAGGAGGCCCTTGCTGCAGACCCTGCTTATCAAGGAGCCCTAGACTCTCTGCGTGCCATGAAATGTTTCCTTAAGTTTCACCATGCTGCTCAAAGTGCAGCCCCACAAGAGTCACCACTTGATGCTGTTAACAGTAATTGTCAGCAGAAAGGAGCAGAGACTGAAAGCAGAGTGATTTGCAAGACAGTGAGTTTATAGCATAAAGAAAAAAATTATATGTATCTAGATTTTATTATGGAAATTTGGATATATACTCAAATATTTTTTTAGTATAAGATATGATGTTGTAGTCAGCCGCTCCTCTCCATTCTGACTTTATTCTTAACTTTAGACCAAATTTATTAAAACTTAATTAAAACAGTAGTAGCCATCCATTTACTGCTGAGTCAAACAGGGACTTTAGATCAATCAAGATTGGGTTTAAACTTGAGTATCATATTTAGTTGTGCTAACACGCCTTGTTTTATTTATCATGTTCAATTTTATTTTATTCTCTTCTGCTATCTATGCAAATTATAAGACAATACATAAATGTCAAAGAGGATGATCAATTCTCACAAGACAAAATGCAATTTTATCAATTGTGCTTAATGTCATTGTGTCCTTTAGTTCTATGTTTGTGACATTTGTTGCCAAAAGTTGCTTTCCATTGATTTATTACAAGAGCTATTGAAACTGAATTAAGTGATTACTTATGTGACAATTTATAATATAAAGGAGCAACTTTGTTTATGGAAAACCTTGTATTTTGGAATATATCAGTTATAAATTTATCTATATCTAGCTACAAGATTTTTGATAATAATCACTATAACTATAATTATTTATTTGGGTTTTTTTGTTGTGAATATCTTTAGCATGGTAAATATAAGCTGCTATTTTATCTGATAAATTGTTGGTCACCGTGCCTTTAGCTGTCTGTTATGTTTTGCTCCAAAGGAAAATAATGAAGAAAAATGCATCATAGAGACACGTTCAAGAAATCGTGTGGCTGACTGTAATGGACAATGCACGCAGACATGTACCATTTCTCCTGTCAAGCTGGATGGTTGCAGTGCTGAAATGAATTTGGAAAATGCCATCAGTATGTAGATTATTTTGTTGTTTGTTTTGTTTTTCCCTTGTTATTGTTTGAATTGTCACTCATTTTATGTGAGAGAAAAGTGTTGGCATCTTTATGTTTTGTATACTTTTGTAATTATTTTTAATGTGTTTTCAATTTGTAACTTACTAGAAAATATATATCACAACCATTTTGAATATTAAAAACTTGTTTGTTATAATGAGGGTTTTTTTTTACATTGGTATTATTTTATCGTTTACACAAGTTTTTTGGGTTGGGTGGAAATTTACTTTGTCTTTACTTATTATTGTCCACCTTTGAAGGAGAGAGAAATTATAGTTTCTCTTATGGTTTTAATTGTATTTGAAAATATTGATATTAACTATTAAGGTTTTGAATATTGAATTTTCCAAACCAAATATTGATATAAAATTTATGGAACCATCTGTGACATTTAACCAAGTAGAAATAATCAGTAAAGTAAAGTTTATATGATTATTTTAAAAAAATTTTGTCAACTATCAGATTTCATGGATACAATAAGAATTGATATGCATGACTCTGAATATCACAATGATCATATCACAATTATTTATTTAGCCGATGTAATTTTGAAATGAAATGACACTGTGACTTAAGTCATCAATAAGATCATTTCTTTGAAAGCTGAATGCAATATAGAATCTTGTTCTTTTCAGTAAGTTATCATGTATTTAATCAGGTGTCCTTATACATTTTAATCACACTTCTAACATTTTGGTCTATCTCATTTTTACTATATTTGAGAAAAACGAATAAAAAACATTAGTCTGCATTGTCTTTCTCTGGTGTGATATCTATATGCAAGTTAACAATATGTGAACTAAATTAACTTTAAAATTAATTTGATTAATTGCAGTAATTATGGATGAGATACACCAAAATGCTAGTCAAGCATGATTGAGATAGACCAGAAAATATCAGTTACCACTTCGTGAGGTGAGATGAAAAGGGTTCTATCTGTATAACGATAAAGATGGCGGATAGAACCTTTTTAATCTCACCTCACGAGTTGTAATGATCAATTTCTGAGATAGACCATATTGACTTGATTGAAATGGTTTATTTCATCATAGAATTAAGATGGTCTTTCTAAGAAAATTTACTCTGCTGATTTAATATATTGGTATTTATATAGGTGCAGGGTACCCAAATGAATAACATGGCAGGCTGGTTGCTGTGTGACGTTTTGCTTTTGCCTTTTTTTTAATTATCAGAAAAGATTAAATATAACTTCATTTTCTTTTTCTTAAACTTACACATTGACATGGTGTCATAAAGTGAAAAAAATTTGAAAAGTTTCTTTCATGCTCTTACGGCATTTATTTCAAAATAAATGAGATTTTCCACTTTTTCACTTCACTGGAAAAAACTAAAACCTAAATAAAAGAATGTGGTCATTGTAAATTCAAAATTATGTTCACAAAATTTTAATCTAAAAAGAAATGAATTTTACTCATGATTTAACTAGATATTGCTTCCTATTAACTAAAATAGCATTCATGAAAACTAGGGTCTTAGAATATTAGATGTTGCATGCAATATTTTTTTTTACATATCGATTTGATGTCTATTAGACCAGCAGATCTATTAATTAAGGTAGTTTGCAAAAAATAATGTGATCTCCACAAGTTGCATGAATAAATATTTCTGACTATTCGTATTTAATCTCTTGAACTATAATGACTTTAAAGGAAAAAACTTGCATCAGTTTAAAATTTTCATTTATTTTCCTTTCTTCTTTTTATCTTTTGTCAAAATGTTGGAGGTAATTCAGATATAAACAACTTTTTGCCGTAATGTATTTTTGCCTTTTATCCCTCTTCCTTGTGAAATGAATGAATATGTATTTAAATGCTTTACAGTTTGTTCAAATTAAGTAGTGTTTTATGCTTTTCCTCTATGCTTTAATGCATGTCTCTTTGTCTAATCATTATTTCATAACAAATAATAGATGCTCAATAATCAGTTTAGATTAATGGACTATGAAGATTCCATCTAATGTATCTGCATTTATGAAAAGCACAATAATATAATATGACTATAGTGTCAGCCTTTCTGTAACCTTTAGTAATGCCTCAAATATTATGTATAATTTAGTTTTTTTTAAGTATCTTGGCATTATCCAAATTTCTTTTTTAAAATGATTAATTGTCTATGGAGTCTTTAAGAAAACTCAATAGTGAAATATCTTTTCCTAGAAGAGAAACATAAGCAAATAGAGAAAAGTAATTAACTGAACTGCAATCTTTTTTCTTTTTCTTTTTTCTTTTTTTAAAGAAAAATATCTTTGACATGGCTTTATGTATCTCAGTTCTATTCACCAATTTATGTTTTCCATTAGATTAATGTCTCATGAGATTGGAATGAAACATAACTATTGTTGCTAATTTGTTGAATTTCACAGTTGGACACTGTTCTGGTAAGGGAGGCAAACCATTTTCATCTGACCAGGAGGATATTTTGTGTAAGTCCAGGATTTGCATTGTCAGATGAATAAATCTATGAAAATTGGCATTGTTAGCCATTGGTCAGCTGAAGTGGAATAAATAAGTCTTGTCTTTTTTCTTCATGTATTGGGGATATGCATTTATATTTTTTACTTTTTCTATATTTCCTTCAGCCCTCTCTCTCTCTTTCTCCCTTTCTCTTTTCCATACCTACATATCTCTTTTTGTATGTATTTTCCTTCTCTTTTTATTTGTTCACTTCTGTTCTAAAGTATTTTATTAAGAACATTTTAAAAAATTGAATTAGCTTTCCATTTAATTTTTCTTCTTTTTATCTTTGGATGTGCTGTATTTTAATTTTACAAAGTGTTAAATTCACCTTCACCAAACCCAAGCAATACTGCATCATGATGACAATGTCTCGTTATCTATATGAAATGAATGATTTTCTCCATACCAATAATCTGTAACTCTTTTGATTTCAGTTTCTGGAGATTTCACTAGCAGACTGGATGAAGTCAGTGATTACTATGAAAAGAAAGGCCTATGCCAAGGAGATGAATGCAGTCATTTAAGAGTACAGGTAGGGTTATCATCAAAAACTTTTTCTTCCATACTTTTGCAACAGCTCTTATACACATATTTTATCTTGTATCTCTTTATCTTTGACTACATGAGCCAAAGTCATGTGCCTTGATAATTTTGGCATAAAAACTTTTTTTCCAATCAGAAATGTTTTTTTCATGAAGTGCCTAACTATGTATCCATTTTATAATTTAGAATTATTCAGAAAAATGTATCAGTTGAAAATATTTGGAGGAAATGCTATGAAAATTTGATCTTGACCGGTGTTTAAAAATCAGTGTGGGTTTGAAGTAGGTGACTCAAAAAGCTTGTCAAATTATAAACATTTATTGTTAACCATTTGAGTCATTTATACATTCTTTTACTACAAATATTCCTTTCACACCATAAATGATGATATGTGTGATATTTTTAAACTGATGTCTCCTGGTCACTTGATTTTGCCAATTTCTCAGAAGAAATAAAAACAAAATAAATAGAAATTTTGGATTGATATGAAATATGAAAAAGCCTTTTTATTGATGTTGCCATTGCAGAATTGAGTCACTGCTCTTTTCAGTGGCATTCTCTATATGCTCTTAAAATATATTAATGAAGACGAAAAAGTTTGCCTCACACCTACAATCTAGGCACATGAATTGTACAGTGTCCCATGTATTTTTTATGTATTCACTCTTGATAACAACAAGAGAAAAATTAAACTTTTTATATCAGAGAAATTATTTTACAAGGATTATTAGTTATTGTTGTATCACTGTGTATCATTAAAATTCTTTATAGGATGTTTCTCCAGAGTGCTCAGTGTTAATTTTTTTTTCACATTCTTATGCTTTTATTATTTATTTGTATTTATATAAATAAGAAATTGTTGAACTGTAATATGTATGGATTTATCAGAAGATTTGGAAAAATTTATCAAATAGTTTGATTTACCTCCTTTCTTATTACACAGTTTTCTATTTTATGATTTGCATTCCTGGTTGTACATATCAGAGTAAAGTTATTAATCACTTTCATGTTTCTTTTCATTTCATTTTTTCTTTAAGATGTTGTTCTTTGTCCTATATTATTTGGAGTCTAGATCAAATGAAATGTGAGGAAAGAAAAGTTCTTTCATTTATTTTAGATGATTGTTTGGCTATCAATAGGAGTTGTCATTTAGCTTCTGTTATTTCTCTTTCATGTATTTCATGTCTTAGCCTTTGCTCATCTTTTCAACAGGCAATATGGGATGATTTTATTTATGTTTACTGCATTTATTAGGGATTCAAAGTTGACACTTGTATTCAGAGATGAATTATAATTATGATTTGAGTTGATGATGGGTTTGCAAGGTGCTTTGTATCCTACTGGAGTTAGAAGGAAATACTCACATTAACATTGAAGAGTTAAGATTTTTCTTCTCTAATCATCATTAAGAGAAAGTAATAAAAGGATATAAAATTTGAGAAAGTAGTGATTGGAATAAAAAATTAGTTTCTTTGCTGTTTTTTTCCTCTTGTGTGTGTGTGGGTTTTGTGTTTTGTGTTTTGTTTGTTTTTGTTTTGTTTCGTTTTTTGTTGAAAAAAAAAAAAGAAAAGAATATTAGAGACAAGATTAAAAAAAAGAAACATTTGTAAACATTGTCCACATCATACAAACGATGTGTGCTTTCTTAATCAATTATCTCCGTTTGGGTTCCCACAGTGCCTCCTTCCTATGACAACACATGCAGGCCTGATAGCTCATGTTATCACCCCACCCAAACTATTTGTCCGACCAGTAGCATTTCATGCCTCACAGTGTCTGGTACGCAAACACAGAAACTAACATTGAGAAAAAAAAAATGTTAATAATTTGATGTGGAGGGAAAAAGAAAGACTTTGTTCTCTGCATTATAATTTGTCTATATCTTCCCTCTGGTTTGTGGTATTCATGTTCTAAATGTGCCTTTGTGGCCCCCTTGAGAAAGTCCTTTCCCTCCTCATACTTGATTTCAGTTGTATATTAACTGTAACAAGTTAAGATGTTCCCCTTTGCATGCTTGGCTTCTTATTGCATGCTCTTCTTATCATAAGCCAATTTGAATTTACTCTTAGTTATCCTCTGTCTCAATTTTGGGGTTGTTGTTTTTTTTTAAATTTCATTTTTTTTTTCCATTCCTAAAGCTTCAACTTATTTCAGTTCTGTGGTGCATATGGGCTTGGTTTCTGGTTTATGATGCCTCTGAAAAATTTTAGTTGATTAATCAGAGTTATGTTGTTGTTTCCTATTTCAAACCCATTTTCTCTGGTTTATTTTTTTTTTATTATCAACCCTTTATCTGTCTATAAGTAACTGGTTCTATAATTTTTTGAGAGAGCGGGGAAGGCTTTGCACAATATTCAGCAGAAATTTTTGTATCATCCATCTAACTACTGATGCTTTAATGAAATATAAACATCTTTAGATAATAAAATAGATTTTTTATTGTTGTGGCTCCTGTCATTAACATTTTTGCTAACAGAGAAAGTGTTTTCAGATGCTCTCTCTATCAAAGTATACTTTTTTTTACAACAATTTTGAAAGTGCACAAATGTAACTCAAAATCAAGCCAAAGATTCTCAACTAAATTACAATCAATGTCTGTTAAATACTTAAGCCCTTTTGTAAATTTACTGCTATATATCTGATAGACGCCCCTCCATTATGTTAAGAAAATGTTCCTTCATTTAATGTATTGTTAACCCCTACCCCCCAAAAAAACAAAAGCAAAAACAAAACAACAACAACAGCAAACTATCTCACAAATTAACTAAAATTCAAATTAAAATGTTGAATCCTTTGATGGTGGTCTAATTTGTTTTGGTTTTTTTTTAATTTGAAAGCAATATAAGAACCATCATGCCATGAAAAATACCAGTAATATCATAAAGGTTTCCAAACAACACATAATAATATTTTTGTCGTATTGCAAATTATCAAAATGTACAATTTTTGTGAGTAAATAGTGGGACAGGAGATATTTCAGGGGAATATTCAAAACAGTTCTCTCGATGATAACATTCCGGTCATTCATCATTTTAATTGTTTTTCCCTTCTTTTCCACCCAACCTGCTGAATTTTTTCATATGTATGCACCTAATCTTAGTTTATAGCATCGGCATGATTTTAATTGTCTTGCCGTGGCCACAACGGTTTAATACCAGACTTTTTCTGTGTGGATAAAGTCTAACAGGGAAAAAATAGTCACATACTCAATGTATCATGGAATGCATGAATTTCACTCACAGCAGCTCATGCTACTTTTTTCATCTCCGATGAGTGTCTATCAGTTATATCGATGGCTGAGTGCAAGAACCGGATATCTACATTTGAAGTTTCAATGTAGATATCTGGTTCTTGCACTCAGCCATCGATATGGAAGTTACGCTATGATAGATTGAGGATGCAGCTGTCTTTTTCCTCTTTATTTTTGTCACACAGAAAAAGTCATTCATTTTGCCATTGAGGCTGCAGCCATAATCCTCAATAACCCAGACTAGGAGTCTTGGATTAAAAAGTGCAAGGGGGGACTGTTCTGCTACTAATCCTAATAAACTTGGTTGTTATGATTTTGTTCCTTTTTTTATGTTGCTTACGGTATATTTGGTGTATACTTATTTGTTCTTTTATTTCATTATCATTTATCCATCTTTACAAAATATCCTTTTGTCTTCAGTACTGTTGTGAGGAACCTTTTCTTCCACCCATCAATGTTAGTATATTAAACATTTGAGATCAAGCATTAATGTTGATTTTTCTTCTTTTGATATTTCGTTATTAAATATAAGCATCCGAATTTTGAGAAATGAAAGGTTTGAAATGTCAAAGAGACTAAAACTGGTTAATAAATAAATGATATACGAAGTAAATAAACATATTATAGCGCATTATTTTAAGATGGCACAGCTTTTTTCTAGGCTTTAAAAAAAAAAAAAACGAGGAAAGAAATTTTTTTATTTTTTTTATTTTAAGCATTTTAATCTAAAGATGAATCAAATTACTGAGTAATTCCAATCAGAAAATTATACAAAATCAAGGCTGTTAAATAAAGATGTTCTACTATCAAATTGTATGCCTTAGCTTGTTACATAACAAACATGAGGCATTAAGGGTTGAGGATTTTTCTTTGTTTTTGTTCTTTTAATTGATTCATCCATTTATTTTTATTTATTTATTTATATATTTCTTTGTTATTTATTTATTTTTATTTTTTGGGGGGAGGGGTTTGGTTTATACCGGCATTTGAACTTCATGTTTTCTTTTTCTTATGTTGTTTAATCTGGTCCTGCAGAAAATTGTGATCATTTCTTTTATTTTTACCACTACAGTATAAGCATTATTTTACGCCATTGCTAGCAATTCTTTTGCAATTTTGGCTGTCTTTTAGTAATTTAGATATGAATCAAGCAAGACAATTTTCAATATTGTTACAATTCTTGCTATTTCTGAGAGCAATTTAATCCCTTAGTATTGCAATTTTTAGAATTTTCAAATGTAATTTTCCACAGGGCCAGTTCATTTGCAGTTTTGTCTAGATCTTGTTTTTTCCCTTTACCTTCAATGTTTACTGTTTTGATTTTGTCACAGTACAGCCATCCTTCATATTTTAAGATTCAAAGGCTTGTAATGCTTGAAATAAGCTATAAAAATAGTATTGTTATTTCCATGTAAATGTTCCTTTTAATTCCTTATACAATATAATTGTCAGCTTGTAGAATTTACTGTGGATTAGTTCTATAGTCTTGCAGCCTTTGCATTTTTGTTCTTTTACATATTCTCAATTTGTAGAACTTAAATCCTCTTAACTTACATTAACATTTTATTGTAATAATCAATCACATTGTCATTTTGTATATAAAATAATGAATCGTCCTGATCATATTAGATTTGTCTAATTTAGTATTTTATAGGACGAGATGGCTGAGTGGATAAAAGCATTTCATAATAACTCTGGTGCAACAGGTTTTAGCACTTATTTAACATATTTAGATTTTTTTTCATGGACTAAAGTACCAAAATTAATTTTAAATTTTCATCTCTATGAGTACATTGTGGTTAACATTTGAGTTATTCTAGTCTTCCTTTGGGTTTGGTACTAAAGACCAATATTCCATTAGGACAACTAAAGTAAAATCTAATACATCAATTTTGATTTCATATTTGAATTATCAAATTCTTTGCTTAGACTCGCTTAAACCCACAGTTTAAAGCTTTAATGGGACATTTGTCGTTTCGTTTCTTTTGATACATTTTATTGTGTCACAACTTCCTCTTTCTCTCCTTTTTTCATTTCCATTTTTATTTATTTATTTTCTTTAAAGTTATTGGATCTACCTCTTTCCACAACTTTGGTGATATCAGGGTTTCTCATTGGTTTTATCTCTCTTTGATATTGTATTGACGATTTTCTTTTTTGCTTCCTCTCATATGACTTCTTACTTGGGGGCAAACTTTCATTGCATTGGATATTTCTTGCTATTGAAGTTTCAAGGGGGAAAAGTGGTTTCATTGTCCATGCCAATTGAAATCTTAGACCTTCCTCTGTTTTTATCAATCAACCAATCATATTGCTAGAAAAATGGGAGGATTCAGGTTTCGAAGCTTCACTCAATGTTGTATTGACCTATGGACTTTCAATAAAATCAATGCCATGCTGTTTGACAAATCTCTTTTTTTATAGAGTATGTCTGATAAAAAAGTACTCACATAAAATTGAATAGCTTTGAGAGGACTCAACATAAAAATGAACATAATTTGTACCAGAGAAACCCAACTCACTGAAGTTTTGTCTGATAACAACTCAAAACATTCTAGTTCAATAAGTTTGCGACCACACAGAAAACCTTTAAAGTGCTGCTTTTTTAAATGGAATACCAATTTGATCGTAAATTTATGTAAACTTTGCACAATCTTTTACGTAAGTGTTCAAAAATGTCACTGCAGCCCACAAAAGGGGTCATATTGCAATGAAACTCACAGATAGGATATGGTCTCAATTTGGTCTTAATTGAAGTTTATGCTTCAAAAGGCCAACATTTTGTTTAAAGCAAACATGCAAGTTGTTATGTTGCAGAGTGTACAAAAAAAAATTAATACTCGTGCTATTTTCTATATTGCACCTAGCCATTTGCAGGTATCATATTATTTACTTCACCAAATAAAACTTTAGAAAATTTCTTTTTATTTGACACATTGGTTTTCTGATTTTCTTCACCCGTTGCTGAGCAATCATATTTAGAAAGTGTTCTTTTTTATCAGACACCCTGTATAACAAATAATTGATAAAGTACTAAATGTAGCTTTGTTTTAGTTGTGTCTAATGCTGCATTGAACCTTTGTGATGAGACCATGGGAATAGTTAAAGGAAAACAAAGTCTATGATAATAACTTACATGATTAACCATGGAGTAAGGCTTTTTTTTCTTTTAAATGCAATGCTCAACAAGTGAACTTTTGCAGAACTTACTGCTGATTTACTGATTTTCTAATAAATGTCAGGTATTATTATCCTGTGCTATGTGTATGCATAATCTGTGGCTTTTTTATTTAGGGTTATTATAATTTTTGTTCTCATTGAATTCTTAATTGATTTCCTTTCCTTAGATTTTGATTTATATCAATGTCAAGCTTATAAGACATTTTTTTTTTGGTTGCCATTATTGTCAATGTTTACTCTGGTCTTATTGTTGATGTTGACATGAATCTAAAAGCCCTTAGTTCAATTTGTTATTCCTCATTTAGCTTTTTTTTTTTAATGCACTTTTGTTTCTGTTAAAAATATGCTTTTTGAATCTTAACATTAATAATTATTACAATTTTACTAAGCTTTTAATAACAATAATTATGTTCATTACATTTTTCATGGCAGTAAATTGTATTGTAGTTGTTCCTATGGGAAATGGATAATTAAATAAGAGAGAGGGTACATTGTGATTGTAGATGAAGACATTGCAATTAGACTGTTGGCAGATTCTGCAAGTGGTAATTTGTCACGTTTTTAACTTTTATCTACTGATATAGTAGCCTTTTGCTTTGATTATTGAACCTGTTCCTTTTGAAATTTCCAATACCATTACTTTTGTAATATCTCAAAGTGGATAAGAAATGGAAGATTATTTTGTAACAGCCATCACCAAATTTCTATTTCTTTAAAAATGAAATTGATTTTACTTTTTACTTTTAAAATTGTATTGTATTAATTTGTTCTTCACTTCAGCAACATTCTGGACCCAAACCTCATACAAAACTTGAATATGTTGAGGGAGTGCTCAAACAAAAGCTCATCTTTCTTCAGGTAATGAATTCGATGTTTTAGTAATTTTTGATATAATTATCATTTTGCTGAATAGAGTGGTGTTTGGGCATTCCAGTTTCTAAGAAAATTCTTTCCGTTTTGACGCAGTGAGAGTTTTAAACAGCATTTTTACCCATGAAGTGGTTCAAATAAGCAGAAATTTGTTCTCCAGGTGGCAAGTATTGAAATGACCTAGATTGCCTAGCCAACAGCAAAATTCTATTAATTGCAACTTCAGATAATTGCAACAATTTAGCCATTCCTAATGTGTTGTGAATAACCAGAATCGAATGTATTATTATTATTATTATTATTTTTATTATTATTATTATTATATGTTACATGGGGAAATCTAGCTGTTGCTGACAATCAGCATAAAGCTGTGATTTAAGTTGCACTGTGTTGTTGAAATATTTATTATGCCGGTCTCCTTTTATGGACTTGGATTTAGCTATTTGATTTAAGTCGCAAAAGAAAGATTGATTCATCCACACTAAACCTTCTGTTGCATATTTCATTCTGGCTTATTTGTTCATCTGCGTTGAATGATGGGCAATTATTCAATTCATACTAATATGGCTGATGATAAGAAAAGATATTGATACCATACTTATCAATTCCCAAATAATCACCCACTCGTCACAGCTCTACTCACTCCCATCAACCATACCTAAGTTATGCTTGCTAATTATCTTATAGTATTGACAAATTTTTCTAGACATGACCGAAAACCCTGGCCAAGTTGACAGGACAACCTGGAGTCATTACAGAATGGGTTTGGGGAGCTTGGGTCACTTAACCCCACTACTACAATAATTGAAGATGGGGGATTCCTCACTTTATACATTAAAGAAAGCACACTACTCCCCATATCCCAGTTTAAATAATTCTTAGAACTACCAACTGCACATGTCCATAACCTTTTAGTGAGTTGTGTCCCTATTATTGAGTCAAACATAATGGTAGACTTACTTTTTGACTTGAATGAAGAGGTTTAAAGAATGCTGGTTTTATTCAATGTAGAAGGTGAAAGAGAGAACAAAACATTAGTACTTCAAGAAAAGTAATTAATGCTCGTAATTGGTCAATAAATTTTACATGTTTTGCTGTGAGGTGTTAAAACGTCATTTGGAAAGGGGCAGAAGAAAGCCTTTGATTAAAGTGGCCAACTTTTATTGGACTACTGAGTTGCCCAGTCAGGGTATATAAATAGATAAATTTGTTCACATCCTAGTTGGGTTTTTTTTTATCCAATTTTTATGCATTAAGATATAGGCATAATGAATTCAACATTTCTCTTCATTGTTGCAATGCTCTAGAATATTAAAATGAGACATAGAGGACAAAGTGAAAGGATATATGAAGGATTAAATTCTTATTTTGCCATAAGAGTAAACATAGAATATTTGTATGCTATGTTATCAATATTATTGTGATAGTCAGTTATGTTCTTGTCAATGGTTTTAACTTCAATTTTTTCAACAGTGTATGGTTGCTTAGTGTCTCTACAATGTTTATTTTTGCAGATCACAGACCTTTTTTCATGCCTGTGAATCAATTCCTTCTACTTGAAGTCAATGTTAATCATTTCTTAAATATCTTCTTTTCATCAGGTATCGCCTTCAGAGATGGAAGTCAATGCTGAGGACTGTATCATATTCAATGACGGCACTAGATCAACAGGCTGCAACCGTGATGAATTTCGAACTTACGTAAGTGTTAACAACTGACCACCTGGACCTTTGATTTTAGAGGCTTGACAGTATGGAGCTCATCATTGTCATGTGTGAACAAAGAGACTATTTTTATGATCTCATTAAATGTTCTAAATGCCGAATTGATCCATATATAATATGTTTGTCATGAAAAATGCCATTATTCAAAGAATTGGTATAATTTTAAGAGTGGAGTGGAGGTTGTTTATAAACATTTCTATACTTGAACCATTCTACAAATCCTGCCAGAAAATGTTTTATTAAAACAAAATTTATTAAATCTGAATGTTTTGCCCATTTCTCATACTCTGTAAAAGCTGTTTGCCTCTCATCTCTTTAGAAGAACAATGTTCTTGACAATGCTACCATTTTCATTATCATCCAGACTACTTTTATTCTTCCTTGTCATATTTTAATTTTTGCCAGTTTTTTTATTCTTTCTTTTTAGCAGGGAGGAGGGGGGTGTTTATTTATTTAATTATTTTTTTTGGAGGCTTTCCTTTTGTTTTTTTATCATTCGTTACCTGTTTCTTCAAAGCGGAACATATGTCACGAGGGCTAGTTTTAGCTAGAGCTGTTTAAAGATAACAAATTCATTTTCATTGAATCTTTGATTATGGTTGTTTCCAAATAATCAACTCTTTGTCTGTCATAAAATGGATACATTATAAGTTACATTAATATGTTTAATGCTCAACGATAAAGAATGCATTTTTCTTATCCCATGGTTTATCCAAATTAATTACGGAAAACAAGATTTTTGTCAAGTGAGTCAATTTAGAGTTCAATCCCCAGCTGGACCATTCAGGTATCAATAGAAAGCTAAGATCTTCCCCTTTCTTATCAAGAAACCACGTGGCCCATGCATTGACATATCTGGTCATAGGATTGACACGAATGAGTGAGAGTTGATAAATTTAAATTGCTTCGGTCCTTGCATGTGGGAGGGATCTTTTAATAGGAGCGATGCCACATTATGTCATAGTAATCCTATTCGTTGATGCATATTTGGACAGCTCTTAAAAATATCTATAAATTCATGAATGTAAGATTGGGATGTGCTTTTGTGTGGAGACAGAGGGAGGAGCCAAAAGGAAGCTTAATTTTTAAAAATTGGCTTGACTGAAAACAATTTGTCAAGCCTAATGAAGTGCAATATAACTTGGCTTTCTATTATAGTTATGTTTTTGTTTTTCTTATCAAGTGTCAGATATTATCTTGTAGGTTTAAGCAAATTCAATGCAAAGTGGCAAAATAGAAGCAACAGTTTTTTGGTGTTAAGTTATCCATCCATCCTCGACACCGGTGAAAACAGTTCTCCAACTTGATCGCCATTTTCTCAAAATTGGCTTTCTATCCCATCTCTTTTATATTCGCCATATCTTTGTAATGGAAAATCCAATCTTCATAAATTTGGTATCAAATTAAAGTGCATGACCTGAGCTTTCTTCCGATTTAAATATGTTCCAATTCGAAGAGACAGGTCACATTTTATTTTATTTTCTCACAAATGTCTTGGACAACTAAATGCTTTGCCCTACATAGGAAACAAAGGAGATTGAAATGACTGTATTATGTTATTCTGCATAGTATAGTCAAGCAAGTTATAGGGAGTTTAGTAGCTTCTTATGAAATGCATATAATTTTGCTCAATCAAATTAAGCTCTTTTTGTCATACTTTCAAAGTATTTAGTGGAGGATGAGGGGGAGAGGGGTTATAAGATTTGACGCTCTTTATTCTTCCAGTGTCTCTTTAAAGTAGTGTTGTTCAGAGTGTGCATTTTGGGCTTGTCAAAGCTATTAACTTTGGGGTTTTTTTTAAAGTCACTATTAAGGGATAACAATCTGAAACAAAACGTTCAGCCTTGTTTTTTCCTACGAAATTTGATGGACATTTTTTTCCTACAAACTATTTTGCCTATGTCCTTTGATATGGTTCCATTACTATTTGAAAGCTACATTTTGAATGTCATGACATCAATTTGAATTTATGTTTTAAGAATATGAAAGTTAAAACAAGCATCAAGGTTTACTTAATTGATTGCTTAAAATTTGAAACTTTCAAGTGTTTTCTTCTCATATTTTACTTTTCAAGCTAGCTGAGAAACCAAAATCTTGGGGAGATTGTATTGTATTGAAAGATATATAAATGTTGCATATATTTGTCTTCTCTCAGCCAGAAGAGGTGGGTCTTATTACAAGGGATTTTGAATGTAGGCCTTGGGCCTAATATAGAATTAGAAATTAATTCCTCAAATTACAAATATCTAGATCTAGATCAAGATCTCGACAGCATTGTCATATTTTTATCACTTTTGCATATTCTTTTCTATTCATACTGCTCAAATCAAATTACGTCAAGATCTAGAATCTCCAATCATCAAGTTCTGTATCATAATGGCTAGATTTATAAATCAAGGCCTAATATCAACATGTTGATGTTATTGTAAACATTTTCACTCATTAACTTCACATTTTTTGGCATAGCTTATTAGATCCATCATTGTAGCAATTCCATGAAACAGTTAACTAAGAAGTACCAGGCAGTGTCATCTACTAAAGCAAACAAGCCAACAGGTCTAAAATTATATTCCTGTCATAGATTTATTAAAAAATTTTATTAACGTACCCAGGTGTAACATGGGTACCCGGCTATAGGTAGAGTCACATGTTGTCAGTATGCTAGAGATAAGTGCTTTTCATTGATCACACCTCAGTATGCCCCCCTCAGATATGATATATGTTCTTTTAGACCTTAGTACCATCAGAAATGTTCTTTTTAAATCTTGTTATCATCAAAGATTATCATTTTGGACCTTGGTACCATCAGAGATGTTCTTTTTATACCTCGGCATCAACAGAGATGTTCTGTTTAAGACTTTGGTATCATCAAGGATATTCTTTTCAGACCTTGATATCATCAGAGATAATCTTTTGAGACCTTGGTATCATCAGAGATTATCATTTTAGATCTTGTTACCATCAGAAATGTTCTGTTTAGACCTTGGTACCATCAGAAATTTTCTGTTTAGACCTTGTTACCATCAAAGCAGGTCTTTTTATACCTCGGCACCAGCAGAGATGATCTGTTTAAGACCTTGGTATCATCATAGATATTTTTTTCAGACCTTGGTATCATCAGAGATTATCATTTTAGACCTTGGTACCATCAGAGATGTTCAGTTTAGACATTGGTACCATCAAAGTAGTTCTTTTTATACCTCGGCACCAACAGAGATGATCTGTTTAAAACCTTGGTATCATCAGAGATATTTTTTTCAGACCTTGATATCATCAGAAATGTTCTGTTTAGATCTTGGTACCATCAGAAATTATCTGTTTAGACATTGGTACCATCAAAGCAGTTCTTTTTATACCTTGGTATCATCAGAGATGTTCTTTTTAAAACTTGTTATCATCAGAGATTATCATTTTGGACCTTGGTACCATCAGAGATGTTCTTTTTATACCTCAGCATTAACAGAGACGTTCTGTTTAAGACCTTGTATCATCAAGGATATTCTTTTCAGACCTTGATATCATCATAGATGTTCCTTTTAGGCCTTGGTATCATCTGAGATTATCATTTTAGACCTTGGTATCATCAGACATATTCTTTTCAGACCTTGGTATCATCAGAGGTGTTATGTTTAGACCTTGGTATAATCAGAGATGTTTTTCTCTTTCAGACCTTGGTACCATCAGATATGTTTTGTTTTAGACCTTGGTACCATATGAAATATTCTGTTATAATTGTCATATGAGGTGTACTGCTCTAGACCTTGGTACCATCCAAGATGTTCTGTTTGCTTTAAACATTTGAAGACTCCACTGAAAGATATAAAGGGTAAAGTCCCAGCATTTTACAGCTGAGAAAATATCATAGAATTAGGAATCAAAACCTGATTTCTATTCTCCTATTCTCTATAAATCATTCACATCTGAACAATGATAATCTCTTAGTTATGATCAATACAATCTGATATTTCTATTTCACGAAGAAAAATATATGGGAATAAGGAAATATTTCAAATTGTGGCAAGCCCTGATCTTGCATTGGTGTTTTCATTTATTGAAATTAACCTTAAGTACATCTATTTAAAGGGAAATTTGAATTTTTTTAAATTCTTAAATGTTTTTACATATACATTGATTTTATCATTCCTGTTATAGGATGGGGGAGGGGCAGTTATTAATGTTGTTATTATTACTGATATTTATTATTATTATCATCATCATCATCATTTATGTGATGGAAGGAAAATGAGAAAGGGCAGGAATGTGGGATGTATGTTGTTTTGTTTATTTGTTATTCAATAAAATGCTTTTTTTTTCCTCTCAACTTTGACCATTTGTCAGAAATGATTTCATTTTAAGCCCATGTGGGATTTGTCAAGAGCATTAACTGTTTATCACACATGCTTCTGTGGGGCTTTTTCTCTCCTATTTTTAAATCATATATGAACAAATCAGTTTCTATTTTGAAATTTGTTGCTAAGTGTTTTTAAATGTTTAAATATTTATCCATTCAGAGAAAAATTAAAATTCATCTTACATTCTCTAGAATTTTTGTTTCTCTCTTTTATTCAACTAGCTCAGAGTCCATATGAAGAACATTTTAACAAAACTATGTAACTGCTGTTACTGTGAATTTATAACCCTGTCTATCTGTCAACAGCAATATTTTACAATTATGAAGTAGAAGAAAATGGAACCCTGTTGTAATCTCAAAATCATATAAGCTTTGTTTACGTATCTGGTGATTTTTCTCTTCTCCCCAAAACTGTTGATCAAATTTATTTTTTCCGTTACAGAGTTCTTGAAAAATGCTCTTCATTTATGAACTCATTGTTATGTTATCTATCTTCCATGCTTATTGTCTCAGTCTTGCAAATTTATACTGTAAGAGAAATAAATGTCTCTTATCATCTGCATATGAATGCCCAACCCAGGAACCTGGGGGGGGGTGGGGGGGGGATCCTCAACTAAGGACAATCTTGTAACAAACCTGTGCTTATTAAATCTAACCACTGAATTAATCACACTTAATCTGCTGGGTTAAATATCCACAACAATATTGTTGATCAAGATTTATTTTAATGAGTAAGCACCCATTGCTAGAGTTCTGAAATGTGAGAAACTTAAGACAGCCAGCCACCCAAAAGGAAAGATGTTGAAGGCATTGACAGATTTCTACTCAAGGCTGTGAATAAATTTGATGGCCAAGGTACAATCATAAATGTTTATGCCAATGCATCGTGCTGATATATTTTTTAAACTTTATTTATTTATTTATCTTTTGCTTGTTGATTGTTTTTTTGCTTTTCTTTATTCCCACTTTTCTTAATGAATGTACATATGCTTTTAAAGGGGATTGAAATTATATCTTTGGGAAATTCTCTGCTGCAGCCAATTTCTTAATGTCCCTTTTAGGATAAACAAAGTATTTTGAATTGAACTGAATCATTTAGAATTATATGAAGTGATAATTGTAAGAGGGGGGGGGGATATGATTATGCATGCCGATATTTTCTGTTTAAGAACAACATCAATTTTACCCATCTGTTACATTTGAGGTGGCCAAGCACAGGCTCTAACATTGAGTATTCTGATAGAGAAGACAATAGCGTTTTTATTAGTACACCAACCTAATAATACATCATTATAGGCTCTAAAAGGTTGGGGGTTTTTTTGTATCAAGGTAAAAATATGTTATGCTGTAGTTGTAGAGACTACCCCTGGTAATGGAATGTTTTTAAAAAAGATTTTTGGGCTCCTTTGAGACCTTACCCATAATCCAATTTTTCAACAACAGCAACAAAAATGTAAACAGAAAAATAATAGTAATATGGAAAAATGAAAAATTCCATCTTAAAAATATGCCCTCTGGGATAAAATATAATTTAGGTTTACCTATATTTGTGAAATTCTGAGACACATATCACTCTTTACAACAAAATAATTCCGTTTTTCAATCGGCCATGACATTTATATTGTTATGATTAATTTGATTCTAAATCTAATACTTAGAAATAATATGAATTGCAATCTCCTTTAGGGCATTTTCATGCAAAACAAAATGTTGTCAGTGTTTGATGTAATTATGTGACAAATAGTCTGATTAAAATAATAAAATAATATGGAGGTTGGGGAGCTTGCTGTTGTATTATTGTTTCAATAGAATAGATTTCACCCTGAATTGCATGTAGAATAACATGCTTGTTTTGTTTTGTTTTTTGGTTTTTTTATGATGTTTCATATCTTTATAGATGGTCGATCATTTTTTATTTTAATTTAATGCTTGAAAATTTATTTAAAGGTTTATTTGAGTTGTTCAATTTACTTAATTACTTATTTATTTTTAAGTTATTGAAAATTGTTGCATTCTTATTTTTTCATATTCTATTTTAAAGCATCACTATCACCAAAAATGTAGATGTGATTTCATGTACCCAAGAATCTCCAAACTTCTCTTCTGCATGTAGTTGTGCTGTTTTTTATAGTTTTACGAAATACTGACAACAATCATTGATACATGTAATTAAGCATGCTTTAGTCTGATTTTAAGAGAGACAGACCTATTACAATTTTAATTGCATGGTCTATTTTACACTTTTGAGTGTATTTTTGCATCCATAAAGAGACATTGTAATATTTGATTCTAAAAAGGTAATTAAATAACAAATGTAGTTTTGCTCATGGCTTTTTCCTGTATTCTTTTATTAGATTGATATGTTGTAGCAGAACAATTTATATGTTTTCTCTTATTATTATTATTATTATTATTATTATTATTATTATACTGTAATATATTTTTGGCCTTTAAGTGAGCTTAACGTTTCGCCTCTATGATTTTGTGATAGATTTGTATCAATAGATATATAATGTAGTTTAATTTTGTTCAATAAATAGAATGATTCCCATTTGACTGACTTTTGATAGCTTACATTTTTCCTCTAGTTAATAACCTTTTGATAAGAGTATTAGAGAAATAAATTATTTTATCTATTCTAACTTTTGTTGATTGTTTAATAATCTAAGATTAAAGACCTCGATTTGCAACAGGTTTCTTTTTGTTTATTTTGTTACATTTTAGCACTTTAAATTTCTACACACAATTTGATTTTATCATTCATTATTACCTATATTACTGTAGTGTATTAATATATACTTGCATTAATTTTATTACATTAGTTGGTGTCCAGGGCATGTTATGCTTTTTTGATTGATTCATTTTTGCTTCGGTGTACTGTTTTGAATAATTTCTATTCACATGTGTATACAAAGTACTTATTATTATGTATTTTACTCTACCATTATGAGTTTTAATCATTGCTTCCTTATTATAATCATATGCCAACATTAATTGGTATGTTATTTTTACATCATTATATCAATGTTCCACCCGTATATACAAATTGTACTTATTTTTCTTTTTACCATCTTTCATTCCTATGCATTTAAATTGCTGTCTAATTAAAAATATTTTTGTATTTCTAGCTAGGAAAAGTAGGAGGTCTCTCCATCTAGAAAAAATAGCAATTTTTCTTAATTTTTTTTTTATCCAGAAAAACAAGAGAGTTGAAAGTACATGTATATCATTGGATTTAAATTCCTTAAAGCGTTGGGAGAAATATAGTCTAAGCATTGCTCTGTGTATTATAGTACAATGCTAGATTTCAATTTAGATACTTTAGATATTGATTAATATTGTGAGAAATTACATATAATGCATTAGCTCAGTTGATCAAATTAGTATTGAAGAATGGGAATATCATTATTTTTTAATTGTTGTTGAATTTTGTTTCTAGATAATAATTTTTTTTTAATTTGAAAATGGGAACTAACGAGCAATTCATAATTTTCATCATATTTCTCTTTATAGATAATTGTTTAGATCAATGAATCACAAGTTTTCTTATTATCTCCATCTAAGATTGAAGAACTGGACAGGGACATTTTAGCATTGCAAAAAAAGATATCAGAAAAAAAGACTACACAAGAAAACTTTGAGGACAAGAAGAAGGAAGAAAAATCCAAAGAGACACCTAGGAAATCCTACCGAGAAGTTGAACCACCACCATTACCAGAGAATTTAGCTCCACCACAGCCTTCCCTCTCTATCCAACCATATCCAGACAAACTTTTGCCAGGTGGGTGACCTTACAATTATAGTCAAACTTGTCTTTAGCGGTAACTTATGATCACAGAGAAAAGTGGCTCTTAAAATTATAGACAGGTGGCCACTATGGAGAGAGGCTGAAGTATGGTGGGCAAAACTGTCTTTCTGAGATCCCAACAATATGCATTGATAGTATCATTATTTATACCTTCTGTGGTCTAGAGGCTTCCTTGTTGTTGGGTGGTCAGTCGTGTTGCTATCGAAAGGGACAACTTTCTTAGAAATTTCATCAAAAGTGACCGCTATGAACAGATCAGGAGTCCGTTTTGTCACAAAAAAGACATTAGACAGGTGACCATCATGAAGAGGTTAAAAATATAGGAAAAGCTCTCTCCCTCTCTCTCTCTCTCTCTCTCTCTCTCTCTCTCTCTCTCTCTCT